>PVKH010008586.1:0-19382 GCA_004027955.1 Chaetophractus vellerosus | reverse complement strand
GAATTAAGAATAAAAACACTGTTCTCAACTAGATGAATGCCTTGGATTTCTAATCGCTTAACAGTTTGAACAAGGGACAAGGTGGAAGTTTCCTTTCCATGCTGTGGCTATTGGAGATATATATTCACACTGAAATGCATGAACTCTGAACACTTGTCGCTTTAGGGGATGGTGCCAGGCCACAAAAGCAACAGCCTGCATGGTAATGTTAATTAGTCTGAACAACGCTTAAAATTGTTTTATGACTGAAATTTTTCTTAGACAAAAAAATGGTTTTAGAGTTTGTTTGTTTTTAATGAACACTACATCTTAGACTACTGAATATCACAATAAGTGATTTATCCCCTTCAGACTCCAAACATTTTCATCAATTCCATGCAAGTTACATAACTTGGGAAAAGCAGTCAAGCCTTAGTACAATTAATGTCTGTAATAAATCATTTCATAAAAACTCCTACAAATTCCTGAGGGCTCTAACTCTTGAGTACCTGTTGTCAAATGAAAGTTTAAAAATCAAGTATTAAAATTCTACCCTAAAACTTTTAAGCACATCAATGATGGGTATTCATTTTATTTTTAATCTTTTTGTTTAATTATAATATTTGAAAAAAACATGAAACTGGATCTGGATTCTCCCTTGACAGTTCTGGGCCTCTGTTTCTTCACCTGTGAAATGTGGCTCTCAGAGATCATCTCCTATAAGACAAATCTGCATTAAAAACATTATAGCATAGTACAAAGTTTAACTTGTCCATAAGAACCATTGTGTAGATTTTTAGTAGTAGAAATGTAAGCTGTTACACTCAGAGAATGTTTACTTTGTACCAGGTCCTGACCTAAGCACCTTACTTATTATTTTTTTGCTCTTGTAATCCCCACAATAATTATTTCAGTTAGGTGCTATAATTATTTCCATTTCACAAATGAGAAAAATTAAGGCACAATGGGTTACCTGCCTGTGTAAGATCTTTTGGCAAGTGGTAGAGCTGGGATTCAACTTGGGTCTGGCTCCAAAGTACGACCTTAACATTACATCATCTCTCTGTAAGTGTTCAAATACTTGTGCACGGTGTGTCTCTGATAAGGGAGACAATCTAAGTACCGTTTCCACCACTTCTACCCTACATATGAAATGGTTATTCATTCACTTAAGAGATACTTACTAAGCACCTACTTTTGTGCCAGGCATAAAATAGTGCCCAGTACAATTAAATGTGGTGCCTTCCCTAATGAAGTATATACAGTCCAGGCTAGGTGATTTCTTCTTTCCTTCTCCTACCTCAATTGGATTGAGTGTCACTTGTTCCAAATGTTGCCCAAGATAACAGAGGAAGAATTTATTTGACTTATTCATTGATGAATCCATAGAATAGAGAGTAATGGAACCAGGATCTCAGATCTCTTCAGGACTCCCTTTCATATTTTATAATTGCTTCTGTCTGTTGTTGGTTTTTTTCCCCATCATTCTCTGTGGATTGGCTGCCTGTGCTTCTCTGGTTCATGCAACCTGCACTAAAACTGATCTGTAACTTTATGTCTTATGGTCCAGGCAACCAGTGAAAGATTGGGTTAACACTCTTATTTCCAAGACTGATGAAGAACAATGATGACAGAGGTTATATTATATCCTCAAAGCTGCATTGGCAATGCTCATAATGACTTGCTATTAAGCATACATAGATATATATATTCCAGCTCATTTTAAGAGATTGTAGGCAGACATTTTCCCTCTTCAGTCATAGAGGGCAGAACAAGCAGAAAATAGCAGTGGGATAGTTTTCTTCTCTTGCCTAGCTTGATGGCATAACACTAAGGGAGGTAAACAAAACATATTCTTTCCTTCACAATTGCTAAAAACAAAGAAAGAGAGAACATTGCAATAGAAAGTCATTTTCCATTTACTGTATCAAAGCTAATGCCCCTAAGAACAGCTTTTCTCCCATCCATCTTAAAAATAAAGTCCCGTTTCTAGAGATAGAGTATATTCTTGGTTGTACTCCATGCAAATCAGCTTTTTGCTTGCATACCGCTGCAGGGTTCAATTAACATGACACAATTTCACACATTCTTTCTCTAAGAAAAGCATGTTCTTTGTCAATTTTTACTGTTGCTAAATTACTTTTAGCAAATTCATGTAATGTATTTGATGCTTCCAAATACACTTTTTTCAACACTAAAATATAGCTAATTTTGAGAAAGAGGGATATTGTCAAGACCTTTTAAATATCTTTCATTTATGTTAGAACCTGAAGTTCTTTAGTTATTAATACTCATTTTCCAGATGGCATTCTTTTTTCTTGCATTTCTTATACTGCCAACTTCAACATGGTTCTATTTCATTTAGAAACTGATTTTTACTTTGGGATGATTGTGGGTGTTAGCAAAATAGAAAAAAATGGGTTACATTGACAAGTAGGTTCTTCTCCTTGCTGATTTTGCAGTACTTTGTAAAATTTATGTTTATATAGATTTGGGTCTTTACTATGTGTGTGGGTTGGCCTCTGATTCCAAAAGATAATTGCTATGTCTACCTTTGTTAAATGGTAGATAATTAGATAATGCCTATGTTTCATTGGTGAAATCTTTGCAAAAACAAATGCATTGGAAACCAACTCTAACTACATTGAATTCTGAAAAGTCTCAGAATAGGAAAAACAGGTACTTGAGTACCTAATCAATTCAATGAGAAGGTAGATTCTGGGTGTGCCTGATTTATGGCACTTGTCAAAGGCAATCACTGCCCCCACCCTTGGAGGCCAATGAGACAGTGGAGGTGTCCTTTCATGGAAGATGGTTTGACTTCCTGACTTCCCTAGTTTGTGAATGCAGCTGTTGTTTGTGAATTTTAGCAGAGGCTCTCTAATCACCCATTCACATATTCAATGTGCTGTTATTACTTTAAGCACTATGTTAGAAATTAAGAATACAGAAGTGAACAGAACAGATACTTCCGGTCTGTCCGGAGAGAAGCATTACACAGAAAATCGCACAACCGACCAATTGACTGTGGAGCCTGCTACAAAGGTCAAGTAAAGTGCGATGTGAGAGTGTGCCAGAGGGACACCTGATGATCCGGGGAGTTAGGGAAGACTTTTATGAGGCAAGGATGTTAATGTTTAGAGCCACGGGAGTAGGAGGATGAAGCCAGAAGAAGTGGGGGAAAAACTTCCAGACAAAGGGAACATCCTGTGAGATGACCCTGAGGCAGAAAAGAGGTTCTCTCATTTGGGGAACTGAAAGAGGACCCATTTGTCTGGAACTTATTAGGGAGTGAGTTCCCCTGAGAGGTAAGTGCAAGGTCTCATGGGACATGGTAAAGAATTTGAGTTTTAATCAGCAAGTGCAGTAGGTCCTCACTGATAGAATTTCACGCTGTTAAGGCATATGCTATCCCTGAAAGAGCATTCAGGGTGAAACTTGTTGCAGTAGTTTAAGAGAGATTGGTGTTGCCTGGATAAAGAGAAAAATGCAGTGGCTCAAGTGAGTTTTCAGAAATGGAAATGAGAGTCCTTGAGTTTTTTTTAGAAAAGCAGAGGTGAGAGAGGAGGAAGTGTCAAGGAGCCACTAGGTGGTTGTGGAAAGCCTAAAAAGAGAAGGTGGTTTTAGGGGTAAGATAAAAAATTCCGTTTTGAACAGATTGAGTTTGCCTGTGCTATGACTCCAGTGGAGCTGGCTGGTTGCTACCATGGAATAAGGAAGGGCTCAGTTAATATTAGTTGATGTTATTTTATCAAGTTGATCCTTCAATTTGAAGCTCTAGAGCTCAGAAGGAGGAGGTCTGAGTTACATATAAACATTTGGAATTTATTAGGTCACAAAGGGTAATGAAAGCCAAAAAGAGTATGTAAGCTCATCTAGGGAAGAAGCCTGAGGCCTTGAGGCTCTTTATGCACTGACTCTGCCTCTTATTCTGCCTTGACCTCTTTGCCCTGAGCCCTACCTTACTCTAGACCACTGTGCAAAGAGTGCACTGCCTGTGCTTCCCACAGCTCTCTTATGCTAGATTGCGTGTAGCTGTTCCTTTATGAACCTTTGGTGCATTTTTATTGACCATTTTGAGGATATTTCCCTCATGTCATATCTAATTTAGATAGTAATCTTAATAACAATTATAGGCAATATTTAGTACATTCATTCTATGTGCCAGCACTATTTTAAGAACTTATATGGTTTACCTCATAATCTTCATTAAAAGTCTGTAAAATAGGTACAAGAATTCCCATTTTCATATGAGGAAATTGCAGCATCTAAAGGTAATAGCTGCCAGGATATCCATTTCCTGCATGTTCCTAGCATGGAAGAAACATGTTACAGGTGCCTCTCCAGGTGTCTGTTATGCACACTGCCAGAGTTCAAATTTCAGTTCCACCACTTACTAGGTGTGACATCTCGGGCAAGTTACTTAACATCTAAAGGGCCCCCCAAACAGTGTTGGCACATAAGTGTTCATCAGTGTTCCCATATGATGTGGTTTCCTTCAGTGTGCCTTATAGAAAACCCAGATGAAGTGGTGACATTGATAACTGGTTCAGTCTTGCACCCTTACTGGTATCTGATTGTTTATTACAAAAATGCCTCCTAAATCATTGGTTGGTTTTGTCCATTTAATTACCAGTTTCATGGTCATCCGGCATTCACGTTATCACCTGTTGAGTGGGTCGCAGAATTCAGCCACAACCGTCAGCTCTGAGATAATAAAGATGCTTGCGTCCATGAGAACTCTTTGACATGCAGGCCATCGTGCTTGTTCTTTGGTCATTAAGAACACCCTCCCAACCATGTAGAAGTCTGTAATTTTTTATGTATGTTTGTGAGAACACCTCAAGAACATAATAATCACTCTACTGAAGTATTGCCTCTTTATCCTCCTAGCCTTTACAACTGTTTTTATCCTGTTTCTTGTTTGAAGGATTGCTGGGAAGGACACAAGCCCAGTCCCCTTGGAAATTTCAGTCTAACAAGGAAGAGAGGCATTAAACAAATGATTTTGCTAATAATATTGTATTAGTCAGCCACAGGGGTGCCTTTTGAAATATACCAATAATTGGTCGGTCTTTATAAAGGGTATTTATTTGGGGTAGAAGCTTACAGTTACCAGGCCACAAAGCATAAATTTCTTCCCTCACCAAAGTCCACATGTTGGAGCAAGACAGTTGCTGACGTCTCCAGTGTTCAGGCTTCTGGGTTCCTCTGTTCCCGGGGCTGCGTTTCTCTCCGGGCTTAGCTTCTGTTTCCTCCACAAGTTCAGCTGTAGACCATGAGGCTCTCTATGCTTTTGCGTCTCTCCACAAGGCCAGCTGTAGACTATCGGGCGAACAGCTCACTTGTCTTCTCCTGGAGTGCTCCTCTCCAACATCAGAACTGCTTCTCAAATCTGCTTCTCAAATCTCTGTCTTTTGTCTAGCCTTTTATACTTGAGACCACACCCACTGAGGGGTGGGGCTCAACATCCCACTGATGTGGCAGTTAACGCCCCAATCATGCCCAGATTAAGAGATCAGTCTACAAGCATGATTCAATTTATATTTTTGGAATTCATAATTACATAAAACTGTCAAACCATTACAAATATTGATAAATGCTCCAAAGGAAAAATCCTTATAATTAGAGCATATAATCTGAGGGCCTTGTCTAAAAGGGGAGGAGTGGAATTAGCCAAGAAAGACTTTTCTGAGGGATTTGTGTAGCATGTTAAGACTTACCTGGGCCCCATTAATTTCAAAAGTTTCCCTCACATTTTTTATTTGTCTACATCCAACTATTTTATAGAACATTGTGATTCTCATATCTCACCAGTCATTCCAATTACCTGAACCTGAAATGTTACCTCACTGGCCGAAGCCAATGTCCACTCTAAGCTACTGTGTTTCTATTACTGGCACTTTTATTCTTCTAGCTCTCAAGCTTGGCCCCTCCCCAAACGTGAATTTAACTATAAGCATGCCCTTTTCTGCTTTCCTCCCAAGTGACTCTTCGTCTGCACTCTCCCTGATAACCACCTCAGTCTGAACTCTACCTCCTCCCACCTGTGTTACTGCAGCAACCCCTGAGCTGAACTGGGACTGTCATGACTCCCCCTACTTCTTCGCAATGTAGCACTTGGATTCTCTGTTCATCTTACTGATATTTGTACTTTCTGGAAGTTACTGCTACACTAATCATCTGTAAACGCTATTTTTATTAAGTCTCTTTCCTGTTCAAATGCATTGAATACTCTCTATTTCAAGCTAACACTCTTCCTGCTTCACAGTCACTTCCAAGGACTTTCATTAATCTGGGCAGCACACTTTCTATCAAATATTATTTCCATTCTTGACCCATAGGACATATTGTCCTGGAATTAGTTTAGTTTCACTTGCAGGTAAATACCTTATAACCATTTCCTTTCCTCATCCTTGCAGATCTCTTTACCTGTCATGCTCTCTGCATCCTCTTAGCCAAATCCTGCCCAGCATGCAGTGTCCCCCTCAAACACCACATCTCTCAGAAACCACCACTGACTTCCCTAAACTTCATTAATCTCTCTATTTTTCTTCCAAAAACTTGTAACAGATATAAATCATTACTTATTATATGCTGTCACATAGCACTGGCTGTTGTTTCGCAAGCCTTATTTCCCCAAATTGAGTGCATGCTTCTGGAGAAAAAAAAATTCCTAATATGACTGCACTAAGCTAAAGCAGGAATTCAGTAAATGCCTCATGACTAATTACGGAATGATTCTTTGATAGATATTTTTGGTAATTGGCTTTTCCATCTCATGTTGGGATATGATGATTATATTTTCTTAGCATTAAATTGAACAGAGACATAAAATATAAGCAATGTATAGGTAATTATAATTAATAGCCTGTAAAAACTGAAACATAGTAAATTATGGTATTAGAATAAAGAAGAAGCGCCAAATTAGCCTTAAGGCATAGGATACCATTTCTATTTGATTAATTCAACAAATAGTGATTGAGCACTTACTCTGTTCCTGGTGCTGCAGGCACAATGATAGCCAAAAGAAGCATTAGTTCTACCCTCTTCAAACCTCTTGGTAGAAAAGTGAAGCAGACTTTAAACAGTTTTTAAATAATAATTATGTTAAAAACTATAAAGGAAAGGTACTTTTCAAAATGAACAGGTATAACTGCTGGGTCTTAGCAAGTTTGGAAGGTGAGAAAGGCTTCACAGGGGAATTTTGTGGAGGAGCTTAATTTTCCACATCTATCTGCTCTCCAATTGATGTCCAATCAGTGAAAGGACTCAGGAGAAGGCTGTAGCCTTTGCCTGCTGCTACAATGCCCTGCAGAAATGGAGTGACAGCTCCATTTCAGTCTGTCCCGAGGTTTTCAGAGCTGACGAGACAGCAGAGATGGGATGTAGGTGTTGCTGGACTATGTCACCGGAGGAACAGTAAGTTCTGAGAGTCCACATCAGAGAATAAAGTTGGCCAACGCAAAGTGATAAAAAGGTTTGCTGAGAATTTTGCTCTTAGAAGAATCTTAATATGTCTATTTAAATTTGTTAACTCAAATCCTACCCTCAAGGATGTACATTGGAATTCCCTTTGACTTCAGTTTAATGGGAGTGAAACTCAAAGAGTTTAAAGGAAAAGAAAATGTCTTTTCAGTATTTTTATACCTGCTAACAGAGGAAGTGACTTTGATAGCTTCCTAATATCTTTACTAAAAGTGAGAGCAAATACTTCTCACTACCGTGCCTTATCATAGATAAGAATCATATGAGTTACATGCCTTTCACTTTTGACATTAGGAACAAACTGTGAAATGCTGCTGTTGGAAATGCAAAATGTGGCAGTACATTTTGTATCTAGTCAAAAAACACTTCACAGCTAAAATTGAAACATAGGCATAGAAAGATGTGAGATTTTGTATCCTGCAGTCATGCTCCAGTATATATTATATTTACACAGTTTTTCATCATGCAATTATATTTGTCATCAAAATAAAATAGCTTCACTTACATTGAAAACTCAGTTGTCCAGATAATTTTCATTTACTTTAGTTACACCTAGCTTTATAGACCTAAACCTATGATGGGACATTTAAGAGTAGAATGATATCTTTTACATTCGATTTATTTGGGAGAATGTCAGATCACTTGAGGGCATTTTACCTGGACATGGACAGAAGAGGCATGCCAAGTTCATTTCATCCTTTCTTTGCAGTGTCCCTCAAACTTGTTCCTTCCCCACATTCTCTCTGACCTATGATATTAAAGCTTTGTGGCCTGATTGTGAGAAATAAGTCTTCACTGGCTTGCTGCACTCGACTTAACTCTGCTGTATGATATACTCCAGCTTATTGATGAATTCATCTTCCTGAAAATTGTCACCCTTAACATGTTATACTCTCCTACTCATGAAAATACAGTGACTTTCACAACCATGAACTTCTGTGTTTAGCTCCCAAATCTCACCATAAGCTGGTTCCACCAGTACTTAGTCAAACAAAATTGTAAAATATACCTCATTCTTTTGCTCCACTGTTCACCACAGTGTTCCTGCCCAATATTGTGCTCACTTCTGCCACTATAAAGTTCCCTCTAACTCAAATGCCTTTCAAATTACCCTCATATTTCAAGGCTCTGCTCAAGTCCTGCCTCTCTGGATAACCTCACACTGATTCCCACCTTTGCCATGATCTCTTCCTTCTCTCATCCTGTTACAGCCATTTGTCTTTTTTCAACATCCCACATATTATTGTTCAACGTTGTTTTCACTTTCTCTTTTTTGTAGTGTAGAACTTCTAAAAAAATTCACTCTGCTATATATTTGTAGTTTAGATAGAAGATTAGCTACTCCATAAATATTTGAAGGATTGGTATAGATACCTAAATATTTGAATAAATAAGCTACAATATGTAATTTACAAGATAACTAATATATCATCCAGTTTATATTCGTAAACATACATTATTCAAAATACTGTTCACTGCTTATTTCATAGGTGACTATAAAAAAATTCCAGAGCCAGAATGCTCTTGGTGATCATTTATTCTAACCTCATCATTTTACTTGAAAGGTACTGCGGCTCAAGTGACACAATGAATAAGTGGCAGAGGTGATCTTGTGGCAAACACATCACATAAGATGTTCTCCACCAGTGCTCATTTTCTTTCCAGCTAGCTTTTCATTTGCTTTATGGACAAGTAGAAGACCTGTCTTAATTTTCATGTTTTTAATATTCCATGACACTTTGCAGAGTGCCAAGATCATAAGACTGCAATAAACTTCTGCTCTAAGATGTACCTGTGTTTCTTGTTATAAAGTTGCCTAAATTTTTCAAAGGTTACTAGTAGACGTGAAAGGGATTTGAAATGATAACATAACAAGGTATTTTATGAAGTCTCATTTGTTTCCATTATGTTTTTTAAAAAAACATTTTAAGAGTCCTTTTCTCATGTAATTGCTAAGCTTTTTCCAAAAGAGCAGAAGCCAAATGGTGCAGGATGTGAATCAGTGGGTAAATATGGTCTTCCCCAAGAGTACACGATGCCCTCCTCAGAGTTTGATGTACCTCGGGAAGTGTTTCACTCTTCACATTCATCTCACATTTCAGAATTGGACTAAAGGTCCTAAATCTTTAAAAAAAAAAACTAACTATATAAACATACAGTTCTAAAATGATCAATTGATACAGAGCAGGTGTAATTCAGTGGTTGAGCACCTGCCTCGCATATATGAGGCCCTGGGTTCAAACCCTGGTACCTCCTAAAAGAAAAAAAAAATCAATTGGCTTAGGGAACTGTAATGGTCAGAAAAGGGGTGCTGATGCAAAGTACCAGAACTTTGTTGGCTTTTATAAAGTGTATTATAGGGTAGCAGGGTAGAAGCGTACAGTCACAAGGCCATAAAGGAGTAAATTATTTCCCTCACCAAAGTCTGTTGCCACATGTTAGAGCAAGATGGCTGCCAGTCTCTGTGAGTGTTCAGCCTTCTTCTCCCTCCTAAGGCTCTGTGGTCCCAGCTTCTTACTATCTCAGCTGTAGGCTGGAGGGCTCATCTCTCTTTCCCAAGTTTCTTTCTTCCCGGGCTCAGCTGCAGCTGTAGGCTATGAAGCTCAACTCTTTTCCCAGGGCCTCTGCAGTCTAATGAGCTATCTCTCTTCCTCTGTGTTCTTCTTCTCTGTGTATTTACTCCTGTGTGAGCATCTATTTTATCCCCAAGGGGGCTGGGACTTGATGCTGAGTCGCACTCTAAATGACGTGGTTGGATCAGAGCCCTAATCTTAACATAATTTAATCAGATGTCTTAGGCGAATCTAATACTATCAAAGGGTTATCATGCCAGAGGAACAGACCAGTTTATAAACATAATCCATATTTCTTTTTGGAATTCATAAATAATATCAAACTGCTACAGGGGACCTTATCTGCATTTCAAAAGGATTTTTAAAATGAAAGCAGCTATTATAGGGTTGTTTCTCTAATGAATTTGAAATGTAAATAGAATGACAAAATACATTGTATCAACAACTTTTCAGAAAAAAAGACTGGTGTTTTAAGTGAGGCATTTATTGAACTGTGTGAAACTGTTTTGAACCTTCAGTATGTGCTATTAAGCAAAAATACCTTGGCTATGCGTAATACAATGCCTACCTAAGTAACAAGATATGGTGGTATATGGCTCAAGTGCTATCTCCGTGCTGTTAGGTCTATATTACCTACAGAGTTTGATGCTAAGTTCAGTGACTAATAGGAAATTCCTTGCTAGCCCAGTCTTTTCAGTGGTAGCGATGGAGACCCTCTGTTCAATGGAGCCCTTTTCCTCATTCATCCCAACCATGTCCTCATGCAGATTTTGGTAAAGGAAAGGGAGGTTTTCTTTCTAACAACACAGCAGTTCATCTGCCTAATAGGATACAACTTAACAAGATAAAGATGTGCACATATTAATGTTGCAGATTGAAGGTTTAATAAATGTATTCTATTTTTCAGGCCATTTTTTCCGTGAGCCCTGATCAAGTGATACGAATGTGCTGCAATGGTGACATAAACTGTTGTCTAAGACGAGACTGGAAAAGTAGCTGAAGCACCATCTTTTCTTCTTCTGTCTTTTATTTTATGGTGCTTCTATTGGGAACAGCCTGAGGCCAGTACATACAACATGAGTTTTATCATGAAGCTTCACAGACACTTTCAAAGGACAGTTATTCTGCTTGCCACTTTTTGTATGGTGAGCATTATTATTTCTGCTTACTACTTGTATAATGGGTACAAACAGGAAAAGGAACTCTTGGAGATAGCTTCAGAAGTGGACTGTGGGGACTTCCAACACTTACCATATAGGCTAATGGAAGTGAAGACTGCAAAGCCTTTTGATGCCTCAAGGACTGACCCCATAGTCTTGGTGTTTGTGGAGAGCCAGTACTCTTCCCTCGGTCAAGACATCGTTATGATTTTGGAATCAAGTAGATTCCAGTATCACACTGAAATTGCTCCTGGAAAGGGGGATCTCCCAGCACTTACTGACAAAACTAAAGGCAAATACATTCTCATTATTTATGAGAATATTTTCAAGTATATAAATATGGACTCTTGGAATCGAAGCCTTTTAGATAAATACTGTGTAGAATATGGAGTGGGTGTCATTGGATTCCACAAAACCAGTGAGAAGAGCCTACAGAGCTTTCAGTTAAAAGGTTTCCCTTTTTCCATATATGGAAACCTTGCAGTGAAAGATTGTTGTATTAATCCTCATTCTCCATTGCTTCATTTGACCAAATCTTCTAAGCTTGAAAAAGGTCCATTACCTGGAAGTGACTGGACAGTTTTTCAGGTTAATCACTCATCCTACCAACCAATAATATTTGCCAAAGTGAAGTCCCCAGAAAACCTTCCTCCTCCCATCTCTAAAGGTGCTTTTTATGCAACTGTCATACACGACCTGGGGCTTCATGATGGAATTCAAAGAGTTCTTTTTGGCAACAACTTGAACTTTTGGTTGCACAAGCTCATCTTCATAGATGCTGTCTCATTCTTGTCAGGAAAGAGGCTCACCTTGTCCTTAGACAGATACATTCTAGTGGACATTGATGATATCTTTGTGGGAAAGGAGGGAACAAGAATGAATACCAACGATGTTAAGGTAAGTCTTTATTATCTCAAAGTGTCAACGTGTAGTTCATCTCACCAGTGTTACCAACCGTCCAGGTTTGTCTGGGACTAAGGGGTTTCCTGGGACATGGGACTTTCATTGCTAAAACCACAAAAGTATCAGACAAACTGGGATGAGTTGGTTACTCTAGCCTCAGCCCCAGATCAACTAAGTCAACATACTTCTCCCTGAAATAAGAAAAATTAAGATTATGCCAAAATATTGAGTGTGACATGATCCTGAAATGGTTTGTTTTGTTTATTTATAACTATAGAGTAGAAGCCATTTTGTTTAATTAAATTCTAGAAACTACCGTAGAAAACTAATATTAATCTCAGACTTTAAGTCAATTTAAATATGAATCAAAGTGAATGTGTTTTAATGAAAATAAATATTCCCTCTCATAAGTAGCAAGATCAGATATTTTCAGAAATTCAGAAATGCCACTTATTTTTCCTATATGTTTTACAATTCTGAAAATTGGTATTAATAAATATGGAAAGCTATGACTACACAAGTATATTTATTCATATATAAACATATGTATTTAACTTTGAGATTTCATTGCACACTTTTCTGTTACACATATGAAGCCTTTTTTGCTGAATTTAAATTGCATTAAATTTCTTATTGTGTAAAACTGCTGTCCTTAGAGAGAAACAATTATTTGAATATAGTTGATTTGTATTGTGAATGGACTGTGTTACATAAATAACTGATTTTTTATTATTAATGACATTTAAAATTAAAATGATCTACACTTATCTTAGTTTCCCATTTGAAGTGACATATCTATTATACTACATATGATTTTCTCATAAAAGTGAAAGGTGTGACTTTTGATATGTACCTTTTATTCTGTACAGCTTTGACCTTTTGGTAGAATATCTAGAACTAATACAGATGGCAAAATTAAATTCCAGAAATACATCTTGAAAACCATACTCTTTTTTCCAAATGCTAAACATCTGGCAAATCACAGTAATGTTATCAACTAGTTAACCAAGTGAAGAATACTGAAAAAATTATAGGAAAATGTGAAGACTGAAGAGAAAAAAAAGTTCTGTTTAAGTTTTATTAGAGCTTTTCAAATTAAAAAAAAAAATTATTTTATTTATTTATTTTTTATTTAAGAAGCTTTAGAGTACAATGTTACATCAAAAATATAGGAGATTCCCATATACCACACCTCATCCTTCCCCACACACACATACTTTCCCACAGTAACATCTTTCATTAGTGTGGTACATTTGTTACAATTGATACAATGAAGCTATATGTTTACATTATAGTTTGCACTTTGCCCTGAAAAATTTTATAGGTTTTGAAAAAATATGTGATGGCCTTTATCCATCATTGCAGTGTCATGCAGGACAATTCCAATGTCCCAAAAATGCCCCCACGTTGCACCTATTTTTCCCTTTCCCTCCCTTCAGAACCTCTGGTGGCCCCTGCCTTTATATCAATGATAAAAGTTCTTCCAATGCTAGAATAATAATAAGTCTATAATAGAATAATACATCTACTTTAATCCATAGTTGCTTTCTCCCTTATGTTTGTTCATTCCTCAATCGTGAGGATTTTGCAGTGGTGATGCCCACTCTGCCTCCAACTGAGAGGGGCTTAGATCTCGTGGGCAGATGGCTGGAGCTGAATTGCTTGCAGTTGCAGATGCTCTCTGCTTCCTGGGGTGAGCATTGTCCATCGTCATCCTTTTGTTAGTTGTTCTAAGTGAATCCAGTGAACTGGAGAGAAGGTGTTGCACTCTGCTGAGATTCAGGGCTCAACTTACATTTGAACAGACTGAAGATTCAAGTCTCTGGCACATATATTAAATGTATATAGTGCTAATTATAGGTTCAGATAAAAGGGGCAGAAGAGCCTTATGTAGGGAAATTATAAATGAGTCTAACTCTGTTACATTGGGTAGCATATATTCCAAGGTAAGGCCCATTGACAGGGTTCCAAATTCCTGAGATTGTCTGCCCTGCCTATAGTGTCTAGATGTCTCTAGAGCCCTCAGGAGCACCCCTGCTTGAGGCAGTGTTTGCTGTGGCAGTCAATGAGATCCTGCTGAGACATGCTTAAGTTTAACCTCTGTGGCTAAGAGATTTCAAAGTGAGTCAGGAGGTTATTCATTAAGTCTTTTGAAATATGCTTTTGAAAATGTAACAATTAAAACAAAGCTTGCCATTTAAACATTTATTATGTGCTTGAAAATTACAAACAGAACATAATTTTCTTTCCAATTTTTCATTTCAACTTATTATGATAAAAATATTTCCAAGATGTATAATGCTGATGTAAAATTCTTTAGAACTGCCAAAAATACATGCTGTGCCATTTAAAACTATGACAGATGCATCTCTGAGTGTTTATGCAAACGCTACTTTGTCCCCTAATATCATACAAATTGCCTTTTGTGTTCTTGAGGTTAAGCCATTTTTTATAGGCTTATGAAAAATTAAAGGCTTACTGAAAACATTAAAAAATAATTTAGCATGTGTAAAATGCTTTATGGATTTTTCATATTTAGAAGGGACTATATTTTCTGAACTATTTAAAAGCTTTTTAAAAAGTATGTTTTGAATTATGTGTTTTTTTAATTATTTCTAAATTACATCTGTGATTGTTTCACAAAACACTAATTCACTTCAGTCCTGAGCTTATAAATGTATTCATTCATTCATTTTGTAACTAGTTATTAAGTGAGTTATTAACTAGTTATTAAGCATTTATGGGGATATGTAGATAAAGGCATAAACTCTGGTCCCATCCCTTAAGAAAAGTGGGGTGGGGACAAGTATAAAGCCATAGAAGCCCAGAAAGCACATAGTTGAAGACTGTGCTGAGCATCTTTCACTTTAGCACTTGATATGGCCATATCACAAGCCAGGCCGCCAGGCACAGGGGCAAGTCCTAGGAATACAAACATAAGTAAAGCACAGCTCCCCTCTTGATGCAGTTACTGTCTTGTTAGAGAAGGAAATTGGCAGATAGCTTGCGACATGGTAAATACAAAAATAAAGGTACCCACATGGGTTTATCTAAGTAAAGCTTGGGAAACACTACAGTTTGTGCTGTGTACCAGAAACTGTTAGGTACGTAGGACAGATTTTGAAGCAAGACAAGTGATGATTTGGGAGGCTGTGGATATATATATATATTTTATATTTATTTTTATTTATTTATATATCCCCCCCCCTTGCTGTTTGTGCTTGCTGTGTTCATTTGCTTTTGTGTTTTTTTGTGTCCACTTGTCTCCCCTTGCTGTGGCATCCCGCTGAGTCAGCTCACTGCACAGCGGCTTGCCTGCTCGTGGCAGCTTGCCTTCCCCAGGAGGCCCCAGGAACTGAACCCGGGGCCTCCCATGTGGTAAACCAGAGCCCTACCAATTGAGCCACAGCTGGTTCACAAGGCTGTGGATATTATTCAGACAAAAGAAAGCAATTTCTTGAAACTAGAAAATGGAAGTGAAAATAGAGAGGGAAGGAAAAATTTTAAGAACTGTTTAGGACATAAAATTGAAGAATTTAGTAATTGGATGAATGGAGATGAAAGAGAATATAATGAAAAATGACATTAAGATTTTTATTATAGGTGAATAATTGTTGATGACACCGCCAACAAAGAAAGAGAACAGAAAGAAAAAGGATCATAGTGAAGGTCATAGAGGTCATAATGAAAATTAGTTTTACTGACGTGCATATGGGACGTGTATATATAGATGTTTAACAGTAGCCATCTCACAAAAGAAGTCTAGATAGGAAATATGGCTTTCAAAGTCATCATCCTATAAAGAATTGTGCAAAGCATGGGAGTTTGTAAGATCAGCCAGGGAAGGGGTTTATAGAGTGATAAGAGAAGATGATCAAGTATAGACTCTTGAGGAAAATCGTCTTTCAAAAAATGAGTAGTGTTCCCATTATAACCCTCTATTATTAACACCTTGTATTAGTGTGGTACATTTGTTACAGTTGATGAGAGAATATTGTTATAATTGTCCTATAAACAGTAGTCCATGATTTAAGTTAAGGTTTGAGAACTCTATTTTCTGCATGATTTTTCTGTAAATCGACAACTTCTCTAATTAAAAACAAAAACAAAAAACAACTGATAAAACCAAAAACAAGTAGAGGGAGCTGATCCCATGAATGAAAGACAGAACAGTCAGAGAACCAGGAAGCTGTTATTACAGATGTCTTGGGAATGAAGAGCTTCAGGGAGGTGTGAGTAGCAGTGTAAAATCCACCAGCCAGGTCCACTGTGGTAAGGACTGGCAAGGCTCATTTGGGAAAACATAAAGGTCATTGGTGACAATAGCAAAATCAGTGTCAATGGAATGATAGAAGCAGAAGTAAGTTCAGGAGTGAATGAGTTAAGACATGGAGAAAGAAAGTGTGGATTCCTCAGTGGACACATTTTGTTATGAAAGAGAGAAGAGAGATTAGATAGTAGCTGGGTGTGGACTAGCTTCAGGGAGATTGAGGGCATTCTGTGCTAAAACTGAGAGTTCCTGGCAAATCTTGGGTTGGTAGGTCACCCTAACTAGGGTAAGGGAAAGATTTTTTTCCTAGGAAGAAAGATCAGAGAGCATGAGGTATAACAAAAGATTATAGATTTTATGAATAATAGTACAAAATTAACAGACATTTTAATCCAGTTAAAAAATTTAATTATCACCAATTATAAACAAATGTTTATTTTCCCTATTTGAAGCTCTAGTAAAATTTTAAAAAGGGGGGGGGCATGAAAGTTCATATATACCTTGCAAAATTACAAGGACAGTGCATAACATGTAAATTTTAACTACTGTACTAATTAATGCATGTGTTATTTTTCTCTATATGAACATAAATGTGTTTCCTTATTTATAATGGGAGTATTAGAGTTAGCAATGCAATATCAGCTTTTAATTAGTTGTCAAATAGTAGGAGAACATTTTAAGAGCCTCGGAGTTACAAAAGAAACTGTGATATGGCACAAAATGCATGACTCTTTGGGAGGAATAAAAAGAAAAACAAATCCTAAGGTGTTATCCTCAGTACGTTAGAAATCTACAAGTTACAGGTCATAGCCCTTAAAGAACCAAAGAAGAAAATCACTTGGAAAATTAAAGTGGCCTTCAAAAATGACAGGACTAATTTCAGTTATGTGTCATTGGACAATATGGACAAGACTTGTCCCAAATTCACCATGAACTGATTTTGTGATGTTAGAAGATTCAAGTTCCTTATGATCTAGGACATGCTTTCTCAAACTTCCTGAGAATAAGCCTCCAGAAAGGGTTTTGGGAGAAGGAAAGTGGTATATAAATATATGTTCTACCATTCAGATATTGTAAAATTTTATATGTAATCACAGCATGGCTCAACGGACATTAAAAATTCAAATTCTCTGTTAGTTATCCTGGGCGAGTCCAATGCACTGGAGAGTAGGTGTTGCAACTCTGCTGAGATTCAGGGCTCAACCAGCAAATGAACAAAGTGAAGATTTAAGTCTCTGGAGCATATATTTAACGAGCATAGTGCTAATTATAGATTCAATTAAAAGGGGCAGAAGTGTCACGTGTAGGGAAATTAGAAATGAATCTAACTCTGTTACATTGGGAAGCATATATTCCAAAGTAAGGTCTGCTGACAGGGTGCCAAATTCCTGAGATTGTCTGCCCTTCCTATAATTTCTAGATGTCTCTAGAGCCCTCAGGAGCATCCCTGGTTGAGGCACTGTTTACTGTGGCAGTCAATGAGATCTTGCTGGGATGGTACATAAGAGTAACCTCTGGAAAGACCTTCCAACTCACTTTGAAATCTTTTAGCCATAAAAACTCATTTGTATTTATCCTTTCCCCCTTTTGGTCAAGGTCTTTTTCCAGAAACATTGCTAGTTGGTGCTTGGTAATAATCCCTCAGTGACAGGGAGGCTCATCCCGGGACAGAGTGGGCATCACCATCCCCAAATCCTCAAGATTGAGGAATGAACAAACATAAGGGGGGAATGCAACTATGGACCAAAGTATACTTATTATTCTAGCTAGCAATGGAAGAATTTTTATCATTGATATAAAGACAGTGGTCACCAGAGGTTCTAAGGGGTTTAAGGGGAAGAAGAAGGATGAATAGGTATAACATGGGGCATTTTGGGGACATTGGAATTGTCCTGCCTGACGTTGTAATGACAGATACAGGCTATAATACATTTTATCAAAACCTAAAAAATTTGCAGTGCATGTGTAAACTATAATGTAAACTATAGACCATGGTTAGTAGCAATGTTTCAATATGTGTTCATCAATTTTAACACATGTGCCACACTAATGAAAGATGTTATTAATGGGGAAAGATTGGGGAGGGAGGGGGAGGATATGGGTATATGGGAATCCCATATATATATATTTTTTTATTTTTTTTTATTTTTTTTATTTTGAGGTTCTGGGGATTGAACCCAGGACCTCATACATGAGCAGCAGACACCCCACCCTGAGCTACATCCAGTCCCCAATGAAAATTTCATTTTTTCATTTGTTTGTTTTTAGGAGGTACCAGGGATCAAACCTGGGACCTTGTACATGGAAAACAGACGCTCAAAACACTTGAGCTACATCCACTCCCCCTTCTATATTTTTGATGTAACATTTATGTAATCTAAAGCTTCTTTAAAAATCTTAAAAAATAAAAAATGTTTTTCAAAAAATTCAAATTCTTTTTTAGAAGCATTAATTCACTCATTGTACCTTTAGACTTTAGACCATTTCACCTAATACTTTCACCCATAACTCAGATGGGAAGTTAAATGGGGAGGAGATTCCGGTAAATGCAGATGTTTAGGGTTTTACTGAATTTTATGCAGTTGAATACTCTCAATAAATAGAAGAGCCATATTTCCTCCTCTTGTCTATCCCTCCCTCTTTTTCTGTAATAAGCACACATTCTCTTTCTAACTGTGACAACTTTCTAACATCCATTAGAAAGTATCAAATCAGTCCAGCCATATCCTTAGCAGACTAAAGGGGTGCCTGTAGTATAATTGGAGGTACTCAGTAGCAGCCCCTCACTCTCCTCAGCACCCCAAACCTTTTCTACTATTTCCTTACATTTCAGTATTTCTTTATATTTTAAGTGGCTTCATACAAGAGAGAAATCCTTAAATCCTTAATACATTGTCATGAGCTTTCCTCTCTTACTGAAGATCCCAGAGTGCCTAGGGAAAGGAAAATACTGAAAATTGAAGTAGGAAGCCTTAGTGCCCTGAGAAATAAGTGTCTTCATGCTCAAAA
>PVKH010008585.1:0-19385 GCA_004027955.1 Chaetophractus vellerosus | reverse complement strand
CTTTCTATCTAGGCTTCTTTTCTCTCTTCACTGTTGTCTCCTTAACCTCAATCTGGAATTGACAGTTGTGACTCTAAAACTGGTTCAGTCTGCTCAGGTGGGCAGAATGGTACAGGATTCTAGATGCAATTGACTCAGGGCTCCACTTACCACGATGGCTGGTCTCTGTGGCTATTCACCAGTTAATGCTTGCCAGTGTTCAAACTCTATCCATGCCTTCCCCTGGGTGAGAGTATGATTATACCATTGTCCAGGACTACGTCAGGATAGATAGGTCTTCTACAGAGTCAAGTTCCAATGCAGTGTGTTAGGTAAGCCTTTCTCTCATCATTTAGCCACAAGGGAAAGTTTTGTGATAGTTAAATGGCCTTCCTCAAAAGAAAAGAACCAGAATTAACACCTCTATATATCATCTCCCTTCCTTTAACAGAGGAGAGAAATATGAATTCTATCTTCTGGTCTGTGGAGCTGAAACTTTTAAAAATGATTGCTTGTGTGACTATTATACATTATATTAAAGTTTCAATATAAAAACATCTGCAAGAATATAATAGGATTTGTTTAAAGCTAGATGGAATGAGGCAGGTTTTGAGTGCTGATTTCTACTTTTCCCTTTGGCTGTGAGGGAACTATTTGCAGAATTGAAAGAAGAGTGCTTTGAGATGAGGGTGACTTTTAGGAGCAGAATGTTTGATAGCCAGGTTGAGAAAATTGTACATATAGAATACATCTTACTTATTTGGTATTTCTTAAAATAGAATGTTGTCCTATCACATGTGTGACAAAATAAATAGACCTTCAGGACAACTGTTTCACAAATGCATAATTCATTTCAATTCCCACCTTCTTTTTCTTTACTTTTAGCCATCGTCTGGAATACTTCAGGCCTTTCAATTTTAACACACTTCTTGGAGAAGAATGGAAACAGCCAGAATCAGACCTGTGGCTAATAGAGAAACCTGATGTATAGGAGCAGAGTAGATAACCATATCATTCCTTTTCTATGCCTTTTAAAGTAAACCGAGAATAAGTATCAATCTCTTTCAAGACACCATGAACACATTTCAACAACAACGATTTTCACAGATGTCACTGAAAATATAGTATCTCTGTGGCAAATTGTGTATGAATTAACAAGAAAATAAAAAGTTTGTAGGTTATTTTATCTATAAAGTTAGCCCAGGAGCCATGATATCATTGGGTTCTACCTTCTGCTTTATATCGCCATCACCCCAAATATTCCTGACTATGTTAACCAAAGGCATTATTTTTCTATTCACTTCCCTAAACCCAGCCACCTGAGACTGTGACATCTTATTTACACATTTTTAACTCCATGCAGTATATAATAGGTATTTGCGAGGAATCTTCTGTCCACTCTTGAAATGTAGAAAACAGTGACCTATTTCAGTTGAATGAGACCCACGTCTGTTTAGACTTCATTTAGACATGAGTATTTGTCCAGCTGTTTTTCCTGTCTTGTGACTATTTTTACTCTGTAAATGGAATTATAATGAAGTAGTCTTAAATTCAAGCAATGAATTCTGCTTTCATTTATGAATAAATGAAAATTTTTTAATGCTGTTAAACAAAATGTCGAAATTGTCTTCATTTTATTTGATAAAGATCAAACAGTACTGGTCTAGAATTTTCAAATTTTGTGTTATAATTTAACATTTCAGAGCTTGAAGCAATCTTGTAGATTATCTATGAACTTCTCCAACAAATCTAGTCCTTCTCCAGCATTCTTAACTTAGAGATTGGAAGTCTTGCACAAGATGAAGGTTTTTTTACTTGTAATAGAGAATCCTCATTGCCTGCCCAAATCCTCTTCTTCTTTACTAACAGAACTTGATTTTTTAGGGGATTTTCTCAAAACTACATTTTCCTAAATTTCTTTGAAAATAGAAATTGTCCTATCATAAAGTTAAATACATACCTACTCTGTGATTCAGCAGTTTCATTCTTAGGTATATACCTAAGAGAAATGACCATTCATAGCAGCTTTATAATAGCACAAAACCATAAATAATGAAGCTTCAGGAGACTGGACAAACCGCAGTATAGTCAAACAATGGAATACTAATCAAATGAAAATAGAACATGCTACTGATACATGCAACAATGTAGATGCATCTCAAAAACATGTTAAATAAAAGAAGCCAGACACAATATATTGTATGATTATTTTTATATAAAGTTAAATACAGGCAAAACTGGGCTATGGTAATAGATATCAGAATAGGCATTACTCTGGTAGGATAGAGGATTCAAATTACTTGGAAAGGGAACATGAGAGATTTTTCTGGGGTGATGGAAATGTTCTGTACCTTCATCTGGATGGTGGTTATTTAGCTACATATGTTTGTCAACATTCCTCAGGCTGTATGTTTAAGATTTGTGAGTTTACTGTTTGTAAATTATGCCTTAATAATTGTGACTGTTTATGACTTTAAATTAAAGGAAAGAGCTAACTTCAAATTTATATTGATGTTCCATTGAACATTGCATACACATCAACTCTTATTTCTGTACTCACAGATGCTAGTTAAATATTCATTATCATTTAAATTCATTTATTAAATATAGTCTGTATTTAAAACAAAAGCTGGTGTAAGATAAATGTTGACTTTTACAAATGGCACTATAAGTTTCTTAATAGCTACATACCCTGTGGTAGCAGTTTTAGACATTTTAAATAAACTTAGAAATTATTTTTAAAATTGTCAATAGCACCTAACTTAACTAATTTTATATGATAATAATCTGTCAGTTTTGGATAGGAAAGATTTAAAATAATATAGGATTATTTATTTATAAATAATGTGAAATAATTTTATGAATGTATGTAAAACTGTCCAAACAAATCAATCAGATATAGTTTAGATTGTCCTGAATTTAGAGGTCAATCAATGACTCTGTATCAAGGGTTCAGTTATAAATCATAACTATTTGTAATATAGGGGAAAAGTAAAATTCAAATATTTTAGATAGAATCATACCATATAAAATTTTGAATTTGAATGTTGTGGTTTTTGAGCTTCCTAAAACCTGATATATCTCTTTTTATCTGTCTGTTTAGATCTTTGTTAAACATCTTTTAACTTTCATATAAACAAAAAATGTTTTCCTTCTTCAAATACCATATTTTTGAAAGCAAAATATATAATTTTTTTTTTAATTTTAAAAGGGACATACAGTTCAACCATCAAATTTTTGGAAAATTTGTCCATTGGTAAGATGCAAACAGTGTACCCTACAGAAACTTCATATTTAAGAGTTGGTATTTGTAATAGCTGTTTTAAATTTGTTTTTCAACTTCAGGGCCATGTAAGCATAATCATTTCTTTGTTTAAAATATGCACAAATGCATTTCCTTGCTGTGTTTTGAATTTTTTGCTCTTGTATCAAGCAGGTTCTCTCTTCTCACCACCTAAATAGATTACACAGTGCATGTATTTATTCAGGTGTTTCATCACACATTTTCCCAACTTCAGTAAAGTGTAAGTCACAGTCCAGAGGGAAATATATGTAATTTTATTTTTAGCCCCCAAATGCTTTTTTTTTGAACTTAAAAAAAAAAGTTTTAGCCAAAGGAAATATTTCTAAAAAGTTTGGGTTATCTAAAGCAAGCAAACAAAAATACTTGATTTTTTTCTTCTTCCCCTTCTTCCTCATTTTCTTCTCTTTTTGAAATGTTAGGCTTTTGGGGGCAGAAGAAAATGAATATAATTAATCTGATGTTTTAAAAAGAAAAACAAATGATAGCTATATTAGTCAGCCAAAGGGGTGCTGATGCAAATTACAAGAAATCTGTTGACTTTTATAAAGGGTATTTATTTAGGGTAAAAGTATACAGTTACAAGGGCCTAAAAAGGCTAACTCAAGGTTGCTTTCTCACCAAAGTCAGTTGCCGTGTGTTGAAGCAAGATGGTCGCTGATCTCTGTGAGGGTTCAGGCTCCCCCTCTGGGCTTGTCTCTCAGCCTTCTTATATCAGTCTCAGCTGTCTTCCCAAGTTTAGCCGTTAACTATCAGGAAAATTATCCATCTCTCTCTGGGGCTTTAGCTGTTTGAGCCTTCTCCTTTCTGGCACATGGCAGGCAGGATCGAAATGACAAAGTTCTCTCCTCTGACATCTCTGGAGCTCTCGCTCTTCCTATGTGTCTTCCTGGGTGAGTGTCCGTTTATATCAGGCCACCAAGGGGGCAGGCACTCAACCCTGAGTCTCACCCTACTGACGTGGGCAAATCAAAGCCCTCCTCTTTTATCAAGTAAACTTAAAACCTTTGAATTTAATACAATCAAAGGGTGTCACACCCAGAGGAACAGACTAGTTTACAAACATAATTTTTCTCTTTCTGGGGGATTCATAAGTAATATCAAACTGCCACAGTAGCTAATGGATGAAGCAATTACAGTAAATCCTCAACACTTCTACACAGGCCTCAGAGCCCAAGGATTGTCTCCTCTTTCCCATTTAAATTGCCTTAGTATTTTAGACATTGCTTTATTAGAGCACCTATTCCACTGTTCTTCTGATTCACCTGACATCCTCTTGGCCTAACATTTTACACCAGCAACCAGCTGTGCAATGTGAACTGATAAGCACCTTGCCTCAGCTACACCATATTATCTCTCGCTTTTCTGCTGCCTCAGTCTTGTGGAACACCTACAGGAATTTACTTAGCCATTCTCAGACATAAATTAACTTGGAAGTGTGAAGGACTTAACACCTGATGGGACAACTTTGACCAAGGAGGATAGGAGCCAGTGGATAAATATTTCTCTCTTCATACCTCAGATGGAAAATTATGAAGTCTCTTCATAGTTCCTCAGAGGACCTCTAAAAGGATCACATCCCAGTTGCTTACAGTAGTGACCAACTAATAACACAACTTTGCATTCCTTTCTCTCATTTCCTGTTTTGCTTTTCCCAGTCCCTCACTGCTATTTGAAATTACTAAAATAAACCTACATGCAAGCCCTTGTCTCAGGTATGCTTTATGGAGAATCCAGGCTTAGTCAGAAGAGGCCCTAGAAAACAGCCTGTCGGGATGGGAATCTTGAACTGATCACTCACAGGGCACTCTGTGATAGGGACCACAGTGTTGGTGGTGGTGACACTGGCTGGCATGGGTAACATCATAGTTGCTAAGACATCACCGGAAGTTGAAGTGCAGGTGGAAGGTGAAACATTGGTGTATGTGATAGGTGGCTCTTGGCATAGGGGCAGTGGTAATAATAAGGATGTGGAGTTGATTGATTTTTGTTAAAGGCTGTAGAAGCCTTGAAAAAAGAAAACAACAGACAACTGCCAACTCAAGGCACACAGTTAGCAAGCATGCATAGCAGCATTTAAAGAAGCCTGTTCTATCCAGCAGCTGTAAGGCAGACTGTGGAGAAAATAAGGCCCAGGATTTAATAGTAAGGACTATGAAGGACACCGAATGCCCAGCCTTGACATGTCTCCTATATGGAAATGAGGAGACTTATAAGGAAAGAGTGGGACCCTGAGGTCTGGGATGGGGAAGGTTTATATAGACGTGTCTGTCCTGGCATATCTTGAACCCCAGATTCTCCTGTACTCTCTGGCCTGGAAGAAGCAGCCCCCTTAACCTTGCTGGAAGCAATGATCCTTAATATGCCTAGACACATCCCAAAAACCTCATCTGAGGCAGGTGTCTTAAACATAATTCCTGTTCTCCTCACGATCTGACCCCATCTTGTTTTCGTCCAGACTAAAAGATGAGGGTCAGGTTGCAGTACAGATCAAGGGGGTGGTGTGGGGTGGCATAGGGCTGGGGGTTTAGTTCCTGTTATGGGAGGAAATAGCTTTTTCACTGAAGGGTATAGGACCTGGAACCAAAGAAGACATGTTGGAGTGATCTGGAAGTTGTTTTTCTAGAGGAGGCAGAATATACACCTGCAATAGGAAATTTTGTATTAGCATGTCATGTTAAGTTTAGGGTTTACCTTGGCAGAGTATTGAGGAAAGGTCAAAAGTCTTGGAAAGGTGGTGATAGAATGTTAGAATATAGAAGTTGGATATTATAATTGACCAGAGAACTCACCATCTGACTGTATTCCCCAGGAGGGAAATGGAGGAAACTGGAGAAATGAGCATCATCATATCCTTGTGAAACTCAGTGGTAGTACAGGTAGCCTCTATAGACCAAGATTACGTAGGCAATATTGCCATAGAACTGGGATCCCTAGTACTAATGGATATGACATTTTCAGAATAGCATAGTCCAGTGGAGTCACTAAAAGAGGCAATGTGAATGTAATTACTGAAATGAATAGCAAGACTAAAGTGGTGCTCAAAATGACTTAACCTCAGACAGCCATGGCTGTAGCTAATAGATCCATGGTGTACTTAAGGGCAACATAGATAGTTGGCCAAGTTGATTTGTATAGCGAGAAAAAAAAAATTGAGATCTGGTGAGCAGAAAGCTTTTGGAGTAGACTTTTTTATCTGTCACCCTTTTTGTATATCTAAACTACTTTTCAAACACAGAGCTCATTACTTGAAAGAGAAGCTGAATCCCCTTGATAACATCACCAGAAATGTTACCTCCAGAATATACAATAAATATTTTCCTAATTTTTCCCTAAAGGTTGGCCATTTAACCAAAATTACTCTAATCTGAAGAAAGGTGACTACTAAAACATTCTGAGGACCGTAGGATACAAGGTCTGAGCTGACACTGATACCAGTGGATCTTTTTTTTTTTTTGATAAATTTTTGTGTAGTCACATAAATGCACTGAATCCAGTTTATTAGCGAGATAGAGTGAAACATGAAGAAATGAGTACATTATTTTACTTTAAATCTGATGCAAACTCCATATGGTGCACCACTCAAAAATATATTCTATGTTCCTGAATCATTTTAAACATTATTTCCTTATTTTCAAGTATATCTATAAAAAAGAAAATGTGATGCTTATATATCTACAGGTAGCATTTAATATCTTCACATTTATTTAAATAGTAATATGCCTTATCAATACACATAATTTAAAACAGGGAACTATTTCAAAATCAAAATAAAACATTATCATCCTCATCTAACTATGCTAATTCCTAAGATTATTTTAATATCTCACATCTCTGCACTTCAGTTTAACCATAAGTAAGTTGTGGGCATTAAATTAGATGACCTTTAAGGGCCTCTTCTGGGCCTGACCCATAATTGATTTTGAGGTAAGTTCTAAGATAGCATTACCTGGGTATTAACTTTCTTCCAATCACTTCAGAACAAATTCACTATTACTGCCTCAGGTCATTGTTTTTCTTATTTCTTGTAACATCCTGGATACCAAAATCTTCCAATCACACAATCACTGCAAAGTTAAATATCACACGCTCTCCCTTTAATTGGACACATCATAACTTGATAAACCCCATAAACACTGTTACTTTTACATGATCCACATACTCAAAAATCTCCAGTTAACACTGTAGTTTAAACCTTCATTTAGCCATTAGATTCCTTATGGCTGCCTGCTGCAGGGCCTCCTGAGGGCTTTGGAGATATCCAGGTCCTATATCAGGACAGATAGCCCCAGAGTTTGGTGCCTTACCAGTGGGCCCTAATTTGGAATCCTTGCTCCTGAGAGTGACAGAGTCTGACCGAAATATGTCTATACTGCACATGGTCCACCTGTCTCTTCTATTCAAACGTATATTTGATGCCAGAGTTTTAGGTGTACTTCCATAGACTGGAGACTATGGGATGTCCATGTGCCAACTGGGTCCAGAGACTCTGTGGACCTGTAACTCCTATGCTACAACTCAATGGACTCACCCAGGAATAGTTTGGACTTGATGATGGGCGGCGGCTATCCTGGGGAATGGAGAGAGGATAATCTCTTCCATGGTATCCATGGGATATAAGCCCCCTCCCACTTGGTGGTGGAGGGGACATCACCATTCTAGACTCCTCGGGATTGGGGGAAGAGGTATGGACGAGAGTGGACTTATTGGTATCCTGTTATAGACTTGTTGTGATTCATGCAATGGAAGAAATTACAAAATTATGTGGAGCCAGGTGCCACTGGATGCTTTGGGGGCAAGGAGAGGGAAGGGCAGTTGTAATACAGGGGCTTTTTTGGGACTTGGGAATTGTCTTGGGTGATGTTGCAATGGAGGATATAGGCCATTTTATATCATCATGTATCATGGAGAACTGTATGGGAAAGAGGGTGGTCTACAGTCTGAACTGTGGACCATGCATGGTGGCAAAGCCCCAAAATGTGTATATCTATTACAGGTGATGTGTCACGCTGATGAAGGATGTATATGTGAGAGGTTGTGGGAGGTGTGGGAGGTGGGGCATATGGGAACTCCTAAAATTTCTGTGTAACATTTATGTAAATTGATGTATCCTTAAAAAAGAGAGAGAGAGAATATGAGGCACTGGACCTAACACTCAGCAAGTTAAGATTCACTTATATAGATAAACTAATTTATATAACAAGTGCACAAAAATAAACAAACAATACAAAGCCAAGTAGTCAATTCTAAATGTCAAAAGACTTCGGAGATTTGCTTGGTGGGCTGCAGTAATCAGTGAAATCAATCTGAAAATGGTGGGAGTTGAGTAGACTCATGGGTTAAGCAAGACTAGTGGATCTTAAATGCCATTATGACTCTCAGGATAGGGACCTATGTAGGCCAGGTGATCAAAGGAGTCCTGGCCAAGAACATTTCATAAAAGTCTGTTAGATCCACGGCCACACTATAAGTTTATTCTCAGGAGTAAGAGAGGGTGTTCCAGACTTTCTTGGATATGGTTCAGTCAGCTGTGACACTTAGACATTTCACTCAGTAGATCTGATGATGCTAAAGTTATACATGGTGAATAGGATACAGGGTAAAGTGTCTGGCAAGCCCCAATAGTAGTGTAGACTCCTTAGGTTCCTGGAGCAAAGCCATGCGTTCTGTAGAAGAGAACGTTTGAAAAGCAGTTCCTGCCATACTCCCGAGTTCTAGTAAAGGCTCAACTCTGATCATGGGACATACAAGTGACTATGTGACCAGAGCTACCCATCATGAGGTCATTATTATCAGACACACCAAGTCATAATGTCAAGAGGTCTCAGGAAAAATCCATCATATAATAGAAATACTACTTTCAGGAGCATGTATGAGCAGATGCAGAAGGTACAAATAAGTTGAATGAATAGACATCCCGGACCCCAGTGTCACCTATATCTGTTGTCTTTCCCTCAATTTACACTCATAGCTAAATGGGGGCATGCTTACCACTCTGGAACAGGAGATAAAAACCCAAGCCTGGTGGTCACCTTGAAATGTTGGTACTGGCTCAAAGTGAACAGTTGCCCACCACAGTCCCACTCAAGAATGGCTCTGCTAGACAGTGGTGAAGGGAATCCTTCCACTGGGAAGAGCTGCGAGCAGTCTACTTTGTCACTCACTTGTGAAGTGTCCTTAAGTACAAATACTTATGGACTCCTGGAAAATGGTTTGGCTGATTGGTTGGGGTAAGATTTGAAGATGGAAGGAAAGGAAGCATGGGAAAGAAGCATGTGGATAGACCCAAGGGAATGAGCACAAAGCATAAGTATCACTTACATTCCCATCAGAGCAGATCTAATGCATCAGGAACTGTTAGAAGGCCTCAGAAGTTTGATTTAACAACAAATGCTTATGGACTGTGTTCTATGTAAGTTGATAGGCACTGCAGTTTCTAGAAAAATTAATAAGACATGGTTCCTTTCCACTTTGTCTACTTTCAACTCATCTAGGACACTGAAAGTAGCTTGTTTGACAGGAAAAATCTTTGTTGCAGGTTGTTGAAGCTTGAGTCATACCTTTAGGAATAATGAGAACTCTTTAAATTACTAAATACTGGCTCAATTCCTGGGTCAAAACTAATTAACCCTGTGTCTCCTCTCTTTTCTTCAATGAGAATAGGAAGGAAAAAGATAAAGACAAGGAGATAGGAGGAAAAATGTGTGCTGTGTAAATGTTCCCACGTCCCCTCCTTTACTTGTTAAAATCAGTATCATAAGGGAAAATATTTCAGGATTCTCCCTATACATAAAAACTTTGAAATATATTCTATAAAGTTATTCAATCCAATAAAATACCTACTGGATGCCTACTGTGCACTAGGTTCTGTGTTTCTTTGTGTAGAAATAGGACCTTTGGAATTAGCAAAGAGACAGACTTATCAACAAATTATTACAATGTAGTGTGCCTTAGTCTGGGTCCTTCTAATAGCTCCTGATGCTTTTTCTGGCCCCTAAACATGTAGTACCCCCAGCTCCTTCTAGTTCTCTCCTGAGTTTCCATCTCTCCCAATCCTGTCTACCTCACCTCCAAATTTTCATTTAGTCCTTCTCCCACAGTCAAAAATTTTGCTTTGTGTATGCTGATTTTACTAGGTATTGACTCAACTGACTGATTAGGATAATTAACACTATAAATTTTTTAACTTAAGTTTAGAGGTGGCATTTCATTTTGAGAGAAGTATAATGAATCTTATAATTGGAGATAAATGTGGGGAGCCTAATTTTGTTGAGTCATCATTCTTTGAGTACTAGCTACTTTCTGATAATTTCTTGTCCTGATTTTGCTATACTGGAGCAAAACTTATGGAATTGACTATTATAACTATTTATTATCCACAACTACCATTTTTGCATGTAAGAAATAATAAAAAAGAGCCACCCTAGATCTAAGATGCACGTGTGCCAAGACTACAGGAAACCAGAAGTCAGGCATCTATGAGAAATGAGGGGTACCCATACAAATTTCACCTTTATTATACACCATACAATGGGATCCATGGATAAATTTTATCTCTCATATTTGTAAATCTAATATATAATTTAAAGAAGAAATAGTAGAAAGTATTGTTGAGTGACATTTCACTTTATACTTTGCATGAATTACAATAAAATAATATATAGTTATTTTGTTAGCTATCATGAGAGCTCTGTGTGTTCTATTTTTACTTTGCACTCTTAAAGAATTTATAGAGAATGAAGAATATAGTAAAAACTCAGTTTTGTTCTGGTAGTCTATCACCTGGAATATCTGTTAAGTAGTATTTCTGACTCAATAGAACACACAAAACCCATGTTTGTAATAATGTCCTAAGGCACTGTAGGATCAGTAAGTACCTGGACTACAACTTTTGAAGAGTAAAATAGCTGTACTGAAATAGAAAACCAAACTATAAATTGAACACGTTTGAGCATTCCAAGAAGTAAAAATTATACTGCAGAAACAGATGCTTGTGAATGAGTATTTAGAAAGTATCCTGAAAAACAAAAGACATAATTAATGACACAAACAGTATGCTTTGGTATACATAGTAGAAACATCAAGTAAGTGTCCTGTATTTCCACAATAGTTTTGACTTTTCATCTAACTCCTGACCATGTGCAAGTTACTTCATAAAAATATCTAATATTATTTTTCAGACACAAAGCTGATAATTTTATGTATAATTTTGAGAGGAAGCTCATGAGTAGATATTCTTGGAATTCTTATTTTTCTAATTGAGGAAACTAAGGCCTCCAATGATTAAGTGCCTGATCCAAGATCATACAGCTAAGAAGCAGTGGATTTGAACCTAGACAGTTTAATTTTGGATACTAGGCACTTGGCTACTGTGTCTTGATTACTGTGATGGTTAGTTTCATGTGTCAACTTGGCTAGGTTATGATGTCAATTGGTTTGGTCAAGGACTGGACTGCTTTTTAAGATGAGGGTAAATTGAAATGGAATTTGTATCTATGATCAGTTGATTGCTTCTATGATCAACAAAGGAGATTGCCCTCGGCAAAGTGGGGAGCCTCCTCATCTAATTAGTTGGAGGTTTTAAAAGTCAGAATTGAGGATTTTAGAGGTCAGAAGAGGAATTTTTATCTCAACTTCAGCATTGGTTCTAGCCAGAACTTCCAACCTGCCAGTTTTCTCTCCAGAATTTGAAGGATTTCAACATCACCTTTATGGGAGTTTCCAGCTTGTAGCTTGTCCTACAGAGCTCTAACTTGCCTGTTCCCACAGTCATGTGAGTCAATTCTTTATAATTAATCATATATGTGTGTAGGTATACATATCTATCCCTATCTATGTGTATATCTATACATATCTATCTATATCTATCTATCTATCTATCTATCTATCTATCTATCTATCTATCTATCTATCTATCTATTGGTTATGTTTCTCTGGAGAGCCCTGTCTAATATAATTACTTATCTACAAAGTGGAGAAATTGAATCAAGATATCTTCCTCCCTGATTCTATACATTAAAAATAATTTGGGGACCTGGGGCATGTTTCTATGGAATATGAATATGATCATCTTGCCATAGAGTGTCAGCTCAGTGGGTGGAGACCCACACAATAAACAAGAAAATATTAAACTCCCATCCTGGGGAGTTCTGCTATGTTCTCAAATAGAGGGGCAAGACTCTCTCAAATACAGGGGCAGTGCCTAATAAAAGAAAACAAACCAGTATGTCAAGCCATTAATTCATGTAACTATCTTTTTCTTGAAAAATAGAAACTTAGTGGTTGCCATAGGTTGGGGGGGTGTAAAGGAAGAATAGGGGAACATAGGGCATTTTGGGGGTACTGGAATTGTTCTGCATGATCTTGCATTTATGGATACAGGCCATGATACATTTTGTCAGAACCCATAAAAGTGTGTGGTGCAAAATGTAAACCATAATGTAAACCATTGCCCGTGGTTAGGAGCAATGCTTTGATATTTGTTCATCCATTGTAACAAATATACCGTACTCTTGTAAGATGTTATTGGTAGGGAAGGTTGGGGGGTAATATGGGAATCCCCTATATTTTCTATGTGACTTTACTGTAACCTAAAGCTTCTTGGAAAATAAAGTGAAAAAAATAAGACAATGGAGGAACATATAGAAGAATTGTCAATATACATAAAAGATAACAGATCTTACGGTGATGAAAGGCACAATGCAAAAAAAATATTTCATTTCATTATTTTTAACTTTGTTTTTGGAGAGGTTTTGGACTGCAGAAAGATTGCAACTGTGGCAGGGGAGGATCACTGGTGCAGGGTGTTGATGGTGGGGGGATATGTGGGGAGTGGTGCACCTGGGACATGCCTGTATAGAATGTGTCATGGAGTGTTTTCTTGGTGCGTGGAGACCCACACAATAACCGACAGAATATTGAATTCCCATCCTCGGGAGTCCTGTGACATTCTCTAATAGAGTGGCAAGAATCTCTACAGTATGTAGTCAGTGCCTAGTGAAGGAGGATAGACCAATATGCCAAGCCTTTGATATTGACGCTTGTACTTATCAACCCTGTTCTTGGTGAAATTGAAACATAGCCTGGTAATAAATATTGCCAAAGAGTTACCTCCTGAAAGCTTCCTTGTTGCTCAAATGCGGCCTCTCTGTAAGCCAAATTCAGCATATAATCTCACTGCCTACCCCCTCCCAGGAATCCCCCCGACCCCATCATAGGACATGATTCCCAGGGATGAGCCTCCCTGGCACCGAGGGATCATTACCAAGCACCAAATAGTGATGCATTTGGAAAAAGACCTTGACCAAAAGGGGGAAATGTTAAATACAAATGAGTTTTTATAGCTAAGAGAGTTCAAAGTCAGTCGGAAGGTCATCCTAGAAGTTACACTTATGCATGCCTCAGGAGGATCTCACTGACTTCTACAGTGAACAATGCTTCAAGCAGGGGTGTCCCTAAGGCCTCTAGAGACATCTAAACACTATACGCAGGGCAGACAACCCCAGGAAATAGGTACCCTGTCAGTAGGCCTTACTTTGGAATATATGATAATCTGTCTCCCCAATGTATCAGAGTTAGACTCATTTATAATTTTCCTAGACATTATTCTTCTTCCCCTTTTATTTTAACCTATAATTAGCACTATAGCTGTTAAATAGGGGAGGGAGAGGGAAGAATAGGTGTAACATGGGGCATTTTTAGGACATTGGAATTTTTTTACGTGACATTGCAATGACGGATACAGGCCATTATACATTTTGTCAAAATCTATATAATTGTGCAGTGCAAAGTATACGCCATAATGTAAACTATAGACCATGATTAGTAGTAATACTTCAATATGTATTCAACCATTATAACAAATGTTCCACACTAATGAAAGATGTTATTAATGGGGAAGAGTAGGGGAGGAGGTAGGGGTAGGATATGTGGGAATCCCCTATATTTTCAATGTAACATTTATATAATCTAAAGCTTCTTTAAAAAAATAACGAGGGAAAAAGGTTCACAAACTCTTCACTCTTATGTAGTACTCCCACAGAGAACATGAGCATTCAAGTCACCCTATTCATAAGCCACTTACTAAGGCAGACACATCCACTTTCTCTCCAGCCCCTCCAGGATATCATGTATTGCAGCAAAATCATAAGTGCAAATTGTGATTGCAGCAAGTGTACTTTGATGGTGCCCTGGTGACCAATATCAATACTGTCTCCTAGGATTTATCATGATTAGGTAAGGAATCATAGTGTAAAAGACTATTAGAGAGGAAGAGAACACAGCTGCATCATTAGTAAATACTTTTACTAACTTGGGTTTTTTCAAAGATCAGAAGACAAACTTCAGAAGACATGGAAACCTTGGCAGCCAGAACTTACACCATTGAATAACTTGCAATAACCATAATAGCCTTTTATTTCTATATATCAGATACTGCTGAATTTAGCAGTAATTTATTCTAAATGATCTCCTTATAGTCAAAGTATATGTGCAGAAAACCTAAAAATTGTGAATGGGTCTGCTTCCCTGGCCTTAATCATTTACTTTTTGCAACAATGGCAATGCATCTTTTTTTCACTTGAGGGGACTATCTTCCTTCAGAAATAATGAAGTAGAGTCATTTTTTTATCAGTGATTTTCAAACTGCAATTTACAAATCCATTAATGAGTGGATTATGAATCTATATAGTATATTGGAACCAGCAATTAATTGCATAGAATTGAAAATATCAGAGTTTGTCAAGGGTAAATATTAAGAGTTTTGTTCTTATTTTGCATCTTGTCACAAAAATTCAAAATCCATCAATTTAAATTGTTTGCAGAAAACAAACTTTAAACCTTTTGTTGTTCGTAATATTATCTTTTGGGTAATTAGCTAATATGCTAGTAGCTGGGGAAGATTTAGAGGGGTAGCTCACTACTAAATGTGTATCCTTTTTAGTCTTTTTCTTGTTTTTTAAATGTGTATCTAATGCAGCCTTAAGGCTAAGAAAGAGAGGAATCTGGCTTTTTCTTTTACACTTCCATTTGACTTTATAAATTAAGAATAAAACAGATTATAGAGAGATATGAATTGCATATATAGAGTATCAAATTTTAAATAGATTCATATCACGATATATAGCTCCTTTCTTAATCTATCAATTAAGATGTTTTGGTTACAAGTAAAAGTAAATTCAACTCAAAACAGATTAAACTATAAAGGAAATATGGTAGACTGATCTAGAGATTGATGATTTCATTGTGTCATAGATCTCTGGCTCTATTCATGCTTAATTTACTTCCCACCTTCTTGGTCATCTTCATCCATATATATAAAATGGATGTGTACAAATACAAAATAACTTTCCTTCATGTATACAAAATGACTTTCTCTGTTACATGTCTCATAAATATAAACCACAGAATCCAGTACCATTCTAGATATTGGCCTCATGTTTTAGAAATCTTTGCCCTATAGAGTTTTCTGCAGTATGGATATTGATAACTGTATTACTGCACTTTCATATGTTCATCATATGTATTTCTTGTGAAATAGATCTAGAAGCTCAGTCACATTCAGGTTCAATTTTTGTTAAGAATATTTATGTTCTTCTATCAAGAGGCACATAATATATGCTTGTCTCCTTTTTTGTGATGTTGGGAGCCATTGATGAATATGGCCTATATCCATAAATTCATTGGGCATTGTAAAATATTGGTATTCCAATTTTGTCATTACTTCTACATTTCTTTGCTGGAATAATTTTGTAAATAAAAATTTTCCTGATTTAACTATTTGGATACCACAAAGCACTGATTTTATAGGAAAGGCAGGACACATTTGATTTTTTTTTTTTGTAGTTTTCAGAATAATTGGTTTTCTAACAAACTACAAAGAGGAATAGTGAGTTTTTCTAAGCTCATTATGAATTAATGGTTTTAAAAATACTTGATTTTTATCAATCTACTGTATTTTTCTTATTGATGCCCATTGGTCCATGGGAGCCTCTTTAAGTTTACTCTGTCTTTAATAGGTTATTTCTATTATTTTCTATGACAAGATTTTCCAGGCTTGTCTTATACATTGTTTGAGGTAGACATAGAGCCAGTCATTTCTCTAGTAAACCTTTGTTTGCCTTAGTGGCAAATTTTATTTCGCAACCACTATTTGTACACTAGGAGTGCTTATTGCTACTGGGCTCAGCATTTTTTCCTAGCCTTTTAAAGAGAAAACCTATCATGATTTGATTTTGATAATTTCTATTCAACTTCATTCATCTTATACATGTTTCCTCTCTAACATGGCTCAAAATATTGATTTTCAGTGATTTCAACATAATTTTTCACTTGCTTTACTTGCAATACACACACAACAGACTCAAAATAATTTAACAACACTATCACCAACAATATGATAACGGAAAAGAGTTTAAGGAGTATATTATTTTTGTTTTGCAATTTTTTGACCTTAGAGTATATCCCAAGTATATATAGCTAAATTATGTTTTAAAGACACTTGAAAATTGTTTCTGTTTGTGTATAAAACCACCAAATTCAATACAGAATTAGGCTCATTGGTTTCATTCCTCTTTTAATTTTTAGAACAATTTTAAAATTTAAAATAATTTAAAATATTTACAAGGTTTCAGATTAAATTCTATAAAACAAGGTATACTCAGGGGCCGGCTCGATAGCCCAGTGGATAGGGCACCGGCATACCACATGGGAGGCCCCGGATTCGGTTCCCGGGGACCTCTCCTAGCAGGCAGACCGCCTTGAGAATGGCAAGCCGCCATGGGCGGGCCAGAGCCGCCGTGGGCAGGGCAAAAAGCTGCCACGGACAGGGCAACACAAGCGGGGAAAGCCGCGCCTGCGCAGTGACCAAGTCTCGGCGTGCCCCCGCAATGGGGGGGAAGGGGAGATATGTAATAAAAAAATAAATTAAAAAAAAAATTTAAAAAAAAGGTATACTCAAAGAAGTCTGGCTTCCATTCTAGTTTCCTCTAACTCATTCCCTTCCTCCCTATAGATAAACACTTAAAAATTACAGTTAATACTTCCACTTTTTAATACAGGCAAATATGTATATATAATCTTATCCCCCTCTTCCTTCTTAGATATAAATATAAGCCTTCACAAGCTAACAGAGGACTGGATTGTCAAATTAGAATTACATGAATAAGGTAGCTTACCCAGCATCAAGCTTTACTGATAATTTTAAGGTTATAAATAACCAAAAGTTTCAGGTAAAGCAGGGAGAGGTCTTGTGCAGCCTGTGAGACTACTTTGGACCTTCCTTTTGGCCTTGGACATCCTCTCTGGCACAGAGTAATAGATGAGGTCTTTAAATGAAGTTTGTAGTTGACCTCATACAGTGGCAGGGTGTTTAGGTTATGAAACATCTCCATTTTAAACCCAGATAGGTTTTATGAGGCATTTCCTCGGGTACCAGGCCTTATAAATCATTCCATTTTAGGGAGAGTCCTGCTAAGAGCATTCTATAGATAAGAACACTCCTGCTAGCAAATATCTTTAGCCTAAGGAAGTCAGTATCAGCATGTTTACAAGATGATTACACTGGGGCACCTGCCTTTTATCTTTCACAAAGAATGTTCCTGTGGTATCAGAGAGAAATAGATCACAGGTCAGCAGCTTTAATTCCTTTATCCCCAGTCCACATTCTGACCTTGGTCAATATCTCTTTGCCAAAATTTTTCAGGTATCTTTTCATTATTTGTCTTTCAACAGTTTCCATGATATTTTAATACAAACGAATAAGCCTATAAACTTTATGGCCACCAAGATATGAACCTATTTAGTGGGGAGTAAGAATTCCTTCTAAAATGCATCTTAACAGTGACCATACTGTTTCATAGGTCTTTTGATATGCTTGTAACAACTTAGTTACTCTTTTTCCTACCTTCACCCACAGTTATTTGAAACTTTTTATAATGTGTTGATGTAGACATTTAACTAAGTAAATTTTTCCATGTCAAAATTTACTTCCATTTTGAAACCATGGGTGAGATAGCCAGGAGTTATAACTTTTTAAAGATTTATTTATTTATTACATATCTCCCCTTCCCCCTGCCCTGCTGCGGCGACGCGCCGAGACTGATCACTGCGCAGGCGCAGCTTGCCCCGCTTGTGGGCGGCTTCTGCTTCTATTCACGGCCGGCTTTCAGTTCGCGGGTGGCTGGCTGCGCCCCATTTGCGGGCGACCTGCCCTGCCCATGGCGGCTTTTGCCCTGTCCGTGGCAGCTTTTTGCCCTGCCCACGGCGGCTCTGGCCCGCCCATGGCGGCTTGCCATTCTCAAGGCGGTCTGCCCGCTAGGAGAGGTCCCCGGGAACCGAACCCGGGGCCTCCCATGTGGTATGCCAGTGCCCTATCCACTGGGCTATCGAGCCGGCCCCGGAGTTATAACTTAAAAAATCAAGACTCAGGCCAAAACCCCCTTATAAGAATTTCTTCCTCTCCCATAACTAAAAATCTTTCCTGATCTTGTTTTATAGGCAGTCAAATTTAGTCGTAGGTTAGAAACTAAAGTATGCACAGAACACAGCTTCTTGATGATCCCTGGGACAATAGGAACAAAAATAACCCTCCTTGGAAGCAAAATTACAGAAATGAAAAAACATTAGAAGCAAATGAAATGTGAGGAGTCCCTCAACAAGGAAGATATGGTCCACATGCATATTTCTACAATATATGGGCAATTCTATAAACAACTGATCAGGATATGCCAACCTGAAACCCCATCACTGTCCCCATCTCCCTTTGTTTCCATCCTATAAAACTGTAAATCTCAGAATGGGGAAGAGACTTGAGTTTGCCTCTTGTCTCCTTGCTTGTCGACCTTGCAATAAAATTCTTTCTTTTCTCAAAACCCTGGTGTCACAATATTGACTCCTGTGTGCATTGGACAGCAAACCCATTGCTTGGTAACATTCTGGTCAGTCAGTTTCTCTAGGTATGACATAAATTGGGAGCTTTAATTCAGTTTCCTAAAATATTTTCTCATCCTAGGGAATCATTATTTACATCTTATTTTTATTTAATTATATAAGAAACTTAAAAATCCTTTATAGCACCATATAGTTGTTGAAGAGAGATTAATGTTTG
>PVKH010008584.1:0-19395 GCA_004027955.1 Chaetophractus vellerosus | reverse complement strand
TCTTTTTTAAAAATCACTGACAGAAATTATAGAAGATCTAAATTATTGGAGAGACATTCCTTATTCATGGATTGGGTGATTCAATATTGTTTAAATACCTGTTCTCCACAAATTGCTATAGATTCAATGCAATTGATATGAAAATTCCATCATATTTTTGGTAGAAATTGCAAGCTGATCCAATTATTTATATGGACATAAAAAAGAGCTAGAATAAACAAAAATAATTTTGAAGAAATAAGTACAAAGAGAACTTACATCGCCTGATTTAAAAAATGCACTGTAACGCCAGACTGACCCGAATCTCCTGGAATCAACATAAGCACAGGCACCAGGGAAAATGGAACTTGAACTTCTAGGGCATTCATGACCTACATCTTAAAATGCATCAAGAATAACACCTTAAGGCGTCCTTAACGACTCTCACCCTTACACTTTATTCTGTGCTGCCTATCAGTGACTCAGACCCATCCTCTGTTTTGAATTATACCAAGATGGTCTCCTTGGGACTGGCTTTTTATAAACCTCTCTCCAGTGGCAGTAACGGAAACCTGGCAACCAGAAGATGAGAAGCCCATCAGAGGGGAATGTGTACGTAAATTACAAGTAGAATTTATACAGAAAGATTATTTTCTCTAAAGCAACATTTAAAAATGTTTTATAATGAAAATTTTCAAACAAATGCAAAAACGACTGATGTTCGTATTACCCATCTTCAACAATTAACAATGCACAGCCAATCTTGTTTCAGCCATACCTCCACCATGCCCTAAACCAGATTATTCTGGGATAAGTCCAAGATATCATACTATAATATCTGTAAATATTTCAGCATATTAAATTATAAGAATTCTTCTTAAACCAATATTCAAATAAATCATTAGTAATTCTCCTATATTTGAAATAGTAGTAAACATCAGAAATCTTCCCATAAGCTGCACAGACTATCTTCAATCAACCTATAAAGCCTAGAGTTCTCTTTTTAAAGTCGTTTTTAGATCCATCTCATGATATAAAGTCAAATGAGACTTATGGATAAAGAAAATATACTTTATCCAGCTGCAAACAGTACAGTATCTATAGCCCAGTGCCACTGCTGAGTCAGAATACCATGTATTTGAATCCAATCATTTATTCACTCCCACATAAAGTGTAATTGAGTAGGTCTCGTGTGATGACCTCAGTGCTTGAAAAGCCTAAGGGGTCCTAGAAGCCCATAGAAAGGCTCACTATCTAGTTCTAAATCTGATAAAGTAAGTTTTTGAATGAAAACTTGTGGCTTGGAAATGTGAATCAGATCTACTCTAAAATGTGTTTTCTTTTCTTAATGCCTGACTTATAATAATAAGACAAAATTAAGCCAACATCTTAACTGTGTACTGCGACCAAAATCCTAACCTAGGATATTCCAGTAGAAGAACTGAGCACAGATTTTATAGCAATATCCTGTTCGAGGAAGCATAACAATAAAAGAAAGAGTAGGAAGAATTACCATCTATTTATTTTCTCATGATTATCTAGTTGCTTCAAAATGCTAGGAAACAGGGAAGTGGGAGTGGCTCAAGCAATTGAGCACCTACCCACCACCTGGGAGGTCCCAGGTTCAGTTCCCAGTGCCTCCTAAAGAAGATGAGCAAGACAGCGAGCTGACACAACAAGATGATGCAACAGGAAACACAAGGAGGAAAACATAATGACAGATGCAAAAAAGGAAAGAGTGGAGGTGGCTCAAATGATTACGCACCTCCCTCCCACATGGAAGGTCATGGCTTCGGTTCCTGGTGCCTCCTAAAAGAAAGCACACCACGAACAGACACAGCAAGTGCAAACAATGAGGGGGTGGGGAAAGATAAATAAATAAAATAATTTTTTTTTTAATGCTAGGAAACAGAAGATGGTGAACTAGAAAGACATGGGACTCTCTTCTCTCCCAGAAAAAAAAATAACTACTTTTCCCAGAAAAATAGCTAGAGGACAGGCTGAAACAGCCTGGAAAAAGACCTTCTAGGGTTTAGGACACCAAGTGAAGGCTGGACACCACCCAGAGGAGAGAGGGACAAAGGAGGGGAATCATGATAGCAAAACTGTGAGTTGAAATGATCGGCTACTACTGCCAGCACCCTCCCCCACACTAAAGACTCTAGAATTCTCAGGCCTCTGAACCAGCTACAGACAAAGGGGGCTCCAGGAAAGGGGAGAGAGCGGGACCCGGCCTAAGGCTGACTCAGCTCCTGACCCACAAATGGGTCTGCTGTGCCCCAGCAGCCCTTCCAGGCCAGGCGGGGCTGCGCCACTGCTCACCTTGGGAGCCGGCAGGGGCTAAAGAGGTCCGATGCTCTCAGTCTCCCTCTCTAATAACCAGGACTAGTTGCTGAGCACGCAGAGGGCAGTGGAATTGTGTCGTTCCCGGGAAAGGGAGGGGGCGGCCAGCAAAGGCTGCAGAACTGCCTGAGAAAGTCAGAATTAGGAGGCTCCCAGCCTCCAGGCAGGAACCGCCTTCACTCTGATGTGGTCCACCTTGCAGCAAACAGGCTCCAACCAGGCACTGAACTGAGGCCTGCCAAAGTGCGCCATCTGCTGGCAGGCCCAGGAAGTGCATGTGAGAAAATTAAAAGTAATTAATTAAAATTAAGGCTTTTTCCAGCCTTATAGCCTCCGCCCCCAAGGCCCTAAGAAGCAGGTCTGCAACCCATTACTGGGTCTAGGGCCCCAGAGTTGAGCACCTAACAGGGACAATCCTAACAATCCAAGAATCAAAGAGCAGCAGTAACACACAGCTTCTTGCCACTAAATCCCTACAAAAGAGAAAGAAATTGAGCATCTGAGTAAACTACCATCCTAATCAGATGCCTAGACATGAGCAAAAAATTATAAGCCATACTAAGAAAATAGAAGGCATGGCCCAAGAAAAGGAATATATCAAAACCCCAGTAAAGATGGAGGATTTGAGACAACTAATTAATGAGAAGTACAAAACTTCCCAAATGAAATTAATGAGTTGAAAGACAAGATAGCTAAAGAGAGAAACAACATCAAGAAGGCACTGAGGGAAACAGATGTGACTTAAGTGATTGGGCTCCTGTCTGCCATATAGAAGGTCCAGGATTCAATTCCCAGGGTTTCCTGGTGAAAGGCAAGCTGGCCTGTATGGTGAGCTGGCCTGAGCAGAAAGCTGGGCCATGCAGAGAGCTGGGCCATGCAGAGAGCTGGGCCATGCAGAGAGCTGGCCCTCACAGGAGTGTTGGCTCATGCAGGAGAGCTGGCCCACACAGAGAGCTGGTGCAGCAAGATGACACAACAAAAAGAGACACAGAGGAAAGACAATAAGAGACACAGCAGACCAGGGAGCTGAGATTGAGTGCCTCTCTCCCACTCTGGAAGGTCCTGGGATTGGTTCCCGGTGCCACCTTAGGAAAGACAAGCAGACACAGAAGAACACACAGAAAGCAGAGAACAAGCACAAAAACAATGAGGGAGGGAGAGAAATAAATAAATAAATAAATAAATCTTAAAAAAAAAAAGATGACATTGAGAACGCGCAAAGAAGAGTTTAAAACCCTGAATAGAAAAGTAACAGAGCTCACGGGAATGAAAGACACAACACGTGAGATAAAAAAACACATAAGAGGTATACAACAGCAGACTTGAAATGATAGAAGAAAGAATAAGTGATACCAAAGAGAGGATTGCTGAAATGAAGAGAGAAAAGAAAAGAATGGAAAAAATTGAGAAGGGGCTCAAGAAGTTGAATGACAACACAAAATACAAGAACATACGTGTCATGGGAGTTCCAGAAGGAGAAGAGAAAGGAAAAGGGGCAGAAAGAGTATTTGAGAAAATAACAGTTGAAAATGTCCCAACTCTCACAAAAGAAATAATTTACATATTCAAAAAGTGCACCATACCCCAATCAGAATAAATCTGAATAGACCTACTCCATACTACTCAGAATGTCAAATGTCAAAGATAAAGAGAAAATTCTCAGAGCAGCAAGGGAGAAGCAAACCATCACATACAAGGGATGCCCAGTAAGACTTAGTACAGATTTCTCATCAGAAACCACAGAGGTAAAAAGAAAGTGGTATGATGCAATTAGGATACTAAAATAAATAATTATGCAAGAACAACCAGAAATTCTTTATCCTGAAAAATTGTCCTTCAAATATGAAGGTGAATATAAAATATTCACAAAGAGAAACTAAGAGAGTTGGTAAAAAAATAAAATCCACATTTGCAGGAAATATTAAAGGAAACCTTAGAGTCTAAAAGAATAAGACAGGACAGAGAGTCTTAGAGAAGAGTATAGAAGAAAGAATACCAGAAAGGATAACCAAAAGAGTAAAAAGACAGATGGAAATATGATATGACATATGAAAACCAAAGAATAAAATGGTGGAAGTAAATAATGCATTTACAGTAATATCATTGAATGTGAATGGTTTAAACTCCCCAATCAAAAGATATAGGCTGACAGAATATACTAAAAAACATGAGCCAGTCATATGCTGCCTACAGGAGACTCACCTTACACCCAGGGATACAAACCAGCTGAAAGTGAAAGGTTGAAAAAAGATACTCCACACAAATAGTAACCAAAAGAGAGCAGGGGTAGCTATAGTAATATCAGACTAAACAGACTTTAAATGCAAAAATGTTATGAGATACAGAAGGCCATTACATATTTTTGTTCATTTGTTTTTTTTATTTGTTTCTACAAGGCCATTATATATTAAAAGGAACAATCCACCAGGAAGAAATAAGTTATAAATATCTATGCATCTAACCAGGATGCCCCAAAATACAAGAGACAAACTCTGGGAAAACTGAAGGGAGAAATAGACATCTCTACAATAATCGTTGGAGACTTCAACACACCACTCACATCATTAGATAGAACAACCAGACAGAAGATCAACAAGGAAACAGAACTTGAACAATATGATAAACAAGTAAGACCTAACACAGATACATTACACTGCATTCAAACGCAGCAGGTTATACATTCTTCTCAAGTGCCCATGGATCTTTCTCCAGGATAGACCACATGCTAGAGCACAATGCAGCTCTCAATAAATATAAAAATATTGAAATTATATAAAGCACCTTCTCAGATCATACTGGAAATCAATTATAGATAGGAAAGAGGTAAATTCTCAAATGTGTGGAGGCTAAACAACACACTCCTAAATAATCAGTAGATCAAAGAAGAAATTGTAATTAAAGTCAGTAAATATATTGAGACAAATAAAAACAAGAACACAAAGTATGAAAACTGATGGATTCAAGGAAGGCAGTCTTGAGAGGGATATTTACAGCCCTAAATGCCTATATTAAAAAAGAAGAAAGATCTAAACTCAAAGATTTACCAGAACAACTTGGGAAACTAGAAAAAGAACAGCAAACCAATCCCAAAGCAAGCAGAAGAAAAGAAATAATAAAAATTAGAGCAGAAATAAATGAAATTGAGAACAAAAAAAAATAGAGAAAATGGACAAAACCAAAAGTTGGTTCTTTGAGAAGATCAATAAAATTAACAAACCCCTAGATAGAAATACAAAGAAAAAAAAGAGAGAAGATGCAAATAAATACAATCAGAAACGAAAGGGGGAAGTTATGACTGACCCCACAGAAATAAAAAGGGTCATACAAGGATATTATGAGAAACTGTACGCCAAAAAACTAGACAACCTAGATGAAACGTACAAATTCCTAGAAATGCAGAAACAATCTACACTGATGCTACAAGAAATACAAGAATTTACCAAACCAATCACATTTAAAGAGACTGAATCTGTCATCAAAAATCTCCCAACAAAAAAAAAAGTCCAGGACCTGATGGATTCACAGGTGAATTCTACCAAGCATTTTGAAAAGAATTAACACCAATCATGTTTAAACTCTTCCAAAAGATTGAAGAGGGAAAATTATTCAACATATTTATGAAGCCAAAATCACCCTAATACCAAAGCCAGATAAAGACACTACAAGGAAAGAAAATTATAGACCAATCTCTCTAATGAACATAGGTGCAAAAATTCTCAACAAAATACTTGCATATCAAATCCAACAACATATCAAAAGACTTATGCTTCATGAACAAGTGAGATTTATTCCGGGTATGCAAGGCTGGTTCAACATAAGAAAATCAATCAACGTAATACACCACATTAACAAATTGAAGGGGAAAAAAACACATGATCATCTCAATTGATGCAGAAAAGGCATTGGACAAAATCCAGCATCCTTTCTTGATAAATACTTTGAAAGACAGGAATAGAAGGAAAATTCCTCAATATGATAAAAGGCATATATGAAAAACCTACAGCCAACATTGTACTTGATGTGGAAAGGTTGAAAGCTTTCCCTCTAAGATCAGGATAAGACAAGGACACCAATTGTCACCATTGTTATTCAACATTGTACTGGAAGTTCCAGCTAGAGCAATTAGACAAGAAAAAAAAATTAAAGGCATCCAAATAGGAGAAGAAGAAGTAAAACACTATTTGCAGATGACATGATCCTATATTTAGAAAATTCTGAAATGTCTACAACAAAGCTACTTGAGCTAATAAATGAGTTCAGCAAAGTGGCAGGATACAAGATCAACACGCAAAAATGAGTAATGTTTTGTACACTAGTATTGTACAATCTGAGGGGGAAATTAAGGAAAAAATTCCATTTACAATAGCAACAAAAACACTCGAATACATAGGAATCAATTTAACCAAATACATATAGGACCTATATGCAGAAAACTACAAAAGAATGCTAAAATAAATCAGTGAAGACCTAAACAAATGGAAAGACATTCTGTGTTCACGGATTGAAAGACTAAATATCATGAAGATATCAATCCTACCCAAACTGATTTATAGATTCAATGTAATACCAATCAAAATTCCAACAGCCTACTTTACAGAAATAGAGAAGGCAATTACCAAATTCATTTGGAAAGGAAAGTGCACCTGAATAGCCAAAAACATTCTAAAAAAAGAAGAGCAACATGGAAGGAATTTCACTGCCTGACCTTGAAACATATTACAAAGCTACAGTCATCAAAACAGCATGGTACTGGCATAAAGATAGACGCATTGATCAGTGGAATAGAATTGAGAGCCCAGAAGTGAACTTTCAGCTTTACGGTCAACTGGTTTTTGACAAACCTACCAAGTCCATGTTAATGGGACAAAACTGTCTCTTCAACAAATGGTGCTGGGAGAACTGGATATCTATAGCCAAAAGAATGAAAGAGGATCCCTATCTCACTCCCTATACAAGAAACAACTCAAAATAGATCAAAGACTTAAACATAAAAGCCAGGACCATAAAACTACTAGAAGAAAACGTAGGGAAACATCTTGAAGACCTTGTGGTAGGTGGTGGTTTCTTGGATCTTACACCCAAAGCACGTGCAACAAAAGAAAAATAGATAAATGGGACCTCCTCAAAATTAAACACTTTTGCACCTCACAGGACTTTGCCAAAAGGATGAAAAGGCAGCCGACTCAATGGGAGAAAATATTTGGAAATCACATCTGATAAGAGTTTAATATCCATGATATATAAAGAGATGTTACAACTCCACAATAAAATGAAAAATGACCCAATTTTTAAAATGGGCAAAAGACTTGAATAGACACTTGTCCAAAGAAGAAATACAAATGGCAAAAAAACACATAAAAAAATTTCAATGTCACTAGCAATTAGGGAAATGCAAATCAAAACCACAATGAGATATCATTTCACACCTATCAGAATGGCCAGTATTAAAAAGACAGAACTACAAATGTTGGAGAGGATGTGGAGAGACAGGAACACTTCTTCACTGTTGGTGGGAATGCAGAATGATGCAGACACTGTGGAGGACTGTTTGGCAGTTCCTAAGGAAGTTGAATATAGATTTGCCACATGACCCGGCAATACCACTACTGGGTACATACCCAGAACTGAGAGCAGTGATAAGAGCAGACATCTGCACACCAATGTTCATAGTGGCATTACTCACAATTGCCAAAAGTTGGAAACAACCCAGGTGTCCATCAACCGACGAACGGATAAACAAATTGTGGTGTATTCACACGATGGAATATTATGCTGCGGTAAGAAGAAATGAAGTCGTGAAGCATATGACAACAGGGATGAACCTGGAAGACATTATGTTGAGCGAAGCAAGCCGGACACAAAAGGACGAATATTGTATGATTGCGTTACTATGAACCAAATATATTGTGTTGCATAGTGTATAAATTCCATTTATATAAAATGTAAATATCAATCAATTTATAAAGATGAAATTTGATTAGTGGTTATGTAGGGCTGGGGAAAGCATGCTAAGGGGTATGGAGTTTTTCTTTTTGGAGTAATGAAATAATTCTAAAAATTCTTCTGATGATGAACGCACAACATTGTGATTATACTAAAAGCCATTGATTATACACTTTATTTTTTTTAAGATTTTTAAAATTTATTACATATCCCCCCCCCTTTCTGCTTGTTCTTGCTGTGTTCATTTTTGCGTTCTGTGTCTGCTCGTCTCCCCCCCGCTGTGGCGAGCCGCCGAGTCAGCTCACCGCGCGGTGGCCTGCCTGCTCGCGGCGGCTTGCCCTGTCCGCGGCGGCTTGCCCTGCCCGCGGCGGCTTGCCTTCTCAAGGCAGTCTGCCCACACGAGGCGGCCCCGGCAACCGAACCCGGGGCCTCCTATGTGGTAAACCGGCGCCCCAACAGTTGAGCTACAGCTGGCCCCCGATTATGCTTTAAATAGATCGTATGATATATGAATATATCTCAATAAAACTGCTTAATAAATAAATAAATGCACAAGAATAGCCGGAAATGGCAGCTGAAACAAAGAGAGATTGAGAGGTAAAGAATTTTCTTGTTTCTTCACCTGTTTTTTTTTTTATTATTATTGAAATAATGAAAATGCTCTAATAATGATTGAAGTGATGAATGCACAACTATGTGGTTATGTGAAATACCACTGATTGTAACTTTGGATGAATTGTATGCCTTATTAATATGTATCAATAAAATTGATTTATTAATAAAATAAAATAAATTTTAAAAATTAATGAGAAAAAATGAATAAGAGAAAAAATACTTTTTAAAAAATGCCAGGAAACATTCCTGAAATATAGTCACTGTTAGTATAAAGTGCATCCTGGAAGATTTTGACTGTGTGTGGGGTTCTCCAGGAGCTCCTCAATTCTGGTGATTCGAGGGGTTATTTAAATGCCACGTGTTTGCCTGATGGAGAGAACCTTTATTCAAGCCTGGCTTGCACAGCGCCCCAGGGGCTCCCGTGGGTGGTGGCGTCACACTGTCTTTATCCCATATGATTCTGCCTTTGTCCTCGAGAGCATAGGAGCCAGTTCTGTTTTTCCAGTTGTCTTTTTCTTTCCAAAATCCACACAATGTGTACTACTGCCTCTTTAAAAAGGTAAAGGAAAAGAAAGGTAGCATGTCCTTTTAGCCAAAACTTATTTATTTTTATTGATTCTATCTTCTCCAAGAGTCATTTCGTTGAGAGCAAAGTATTATATAGTCAAGTCCATGGGTCAGCAAATTGTGGATTGAGCTACAACTGCGCTAGACTGCGAAGCCTGATGGAACGGCCTTTCCCTTGGGGTCGCTTTGCCCTGCCAGGGTTTTACCGCTCTGTGCACTGGGGAGAGCAGCACGAGTGTCCTGAAGTTAATCCTGCCATTTAGCAGCATCCCACAAGCAGGTTTACTTTCGGTTTGTAAATCCCTTATTGTGTGGAGCCCCCCAAAAATGACTTAAACTTCTTCTGTCAGGAGTATCTTTCTCCCAGACATGCCCAGCCAAGCTCTTCTAACACACACTTTGCCCTCTCTCTACTAGTTTCCTCTCCCCACTCATCAAAGTAAAAAGGACTTGTAAGCAAATATCTCCTCTAAGATTAGTGGTGGATCTTGAAAAACAGGAATGGGAGAAAGAGAATGATTTCCCCTCTGGTCTAGTTGATTCAGTTAAAAATAAACAGAGTGGGGAAAAACAGAGAGAAGAATTTCCACTTCAGGCAATATGGCCATCTAGAAACTCTGAAGGGCCTTCACACCACAAAACAACAAGATCCTGCACAAAACTTAATTTTCCATGCCAGTATTGGTCTTGAAAAAAGTAAGGGATCTCTTCAAAGATTCCAACTCAAACAACCCCTTCTGAGCCAAATCCAGAGGAATAAACTCCAGTAATAAAACGCAAAAAGTGTGTTGGCCTGAGAGAACACAGCAATGTCAGAACTCTGGAGATGTGGTGGTGGGAGGGGAAGCCTTGAGCTCTAGAACCCTACCTTGGAAGGGACCTGCTGGGTGTCCGCTGTATTAGTCAGCCAAAGAGGTGCTGATGCAAAATACCAGAACTCTGTTGGCTTCTATAAAGGGTATTTATTTGGGGTAGGAGCTTACAGTTACCAGACCCTAAAGCATAAGTTACTTCCCTTACCAGATGGCTGCCGACGTCTGCCAGGGTTCAGGCATCCTGGGTTCCTCTCTTCCCAGGGCTCATTTCTCTCTGGGCTCAGCTGCTCTGCTCCTCTGTGTGCTTACTTCCCTGGCTCCAGCTCAGAACTCCAACTCTCTTCTCTGCGGTACACTTTCTCTGTGAGTCTCCGCCCCTTGGGACTCAAAGTCCTACTGATGTGGCCCAATCAAAGCCCTAATCATTATTTAATCAAGTAAAAGTGAAACTTCTGAATCCAATACACTTTAATACACTCAGAGGAAAAGACCAGTTTACAAACATAATCCAGTATTTCTTTTTGGAATTCATCAATGCTATGAAACTGCTACACCCACGATCAAACCAACTAAAGATGAGCTCCCAGTCAACAAGCACCAAACACAAAGGGTCAGTAGGGGACAACTACAAACACCAGGCCCATTTAGACCACAAAGACGTCTGCTGTTGTAATGATGAGATGCAGAATTTTTAAAATTATGTGTGAACTATTAAAGAAAAAATAAAATTATAGAAATGAGCAAGTAAAAAGAATGAACAGACATGTTTGAAAACTATCCAAATAAGACTTTTATAAATGAAAAATATAATTGTTGCAGTAACACCTCAAAAGATGAGTTAGGCAGCAGATTAGAGAAAAAAGAAGAGAGAATAAACTAGAGGACAGAGCTGAAGAAATTGTCCAGAATGCTTCACAGAGAAATTTTCCCTCTTGGAAAAAAATCTAAAAAAGATTAAGAGAGATGGATTATAGAATAAGAAAGTCTAACAGAATATCTATTCAGAGTTCCAGAAAGAGACCAATGAGAAAGGAGAAATGTTTAGAGAGATAATGCTTGAAAGTTTTCAAGAAATGATGAAATTTATGAATTCACAACATACACCAAACAGAACAAGTGAAAAGAAATCCAGTGTTACACGTTGTAATGGTTTGACAGTTTTATCTAATTATGAATTCCAAAAATATAAATTGAATCATGCTTGTAAACTGATCTGTCCATCAGGGCATGACTGGGTTATGATTGGGGTGTTGACTGGGCTGCGTCAGTAGGGCGTTGAGCCCCACCCCTCGGTGGGTGTGGTCCCAAGTGTAAAGAGCAAGGCCAAAGACAGAGGGAGCAGATTTGAGAAGCAGGTTTTTGAGAAGCAGTTCTGATGTTGGAGAGGACGCCTCAAGAGAGAAGTGAACCGTTCGCCTGATAGTCTACAGCTGGCCTTGTGGAGGAAGCGCTAAGCCAGGAGAGAAACGCAGCCCCGGGAAGAGAGGAACACAAGCAGCCTGAACCCTGGCAAACGCCAGCAGCCGTCTTGCTCCAACACGTGGCAATGAACTTTGGTGAGGGAAGAAACTTATGCTTTGTGGCCTGGTAACTGTGGACTTCTACCCCAAATAAATACCGTTTATAAAAACCAACCAATTATTGGTATTTTGCAAAGGCATCTCTTTGGCTGACTAATACAGACGTGTTCAATGAAACTGTAGTGTCACAGGCCAAGGGAAGGCGGATCACCACAAAGCAGTTAGACTACCAGGTTTTCCAACAACAAAAATGGAGACCAGAATCCAGTGGAATATCTTGTAAATGAGAGAAAATAATTTCATCCCAGGACTGTCTACCTATCAAAACTATCTTTTCACAAAGAGCAAAATAGAACACTCTCATGTAAGTAGAAACAAAAAGTTTACCTCCAACAGAATGTATTCCAAGAAGATGAAAAAACAATCCTATAAGAAAAATATGATTTACTTATACATAAAATATAAAACTATATATTATAAAGTATATACCATATATATTATATATTGTATAAATATTTTAGATATATATTAGATGTCCATCATTTTGGTGGAGCCAGTTTCTTTTCATTGGAATATATCTCTTTCCTAATAAAAATCATTTTGGTCAACAAATGTTAAATCTAAACAAACCTTATCTATAAAAAAATAATAATATCCAATTTGGGGGGTGTAAAAACGTAAGGCCTAAAACAATGGGCTATGATAGTATGTGGATCTAGAGAATAACAGAGGGTTGGTGTTCCAAGATCAACATACTGTTAGGAGAAAATGGAAATATTAACTTTAAGCTTATCAATTTAAGAATGCAAGGTAAAAAAATCACTAAAAGAGTAACAATGGAGTGGAAAAATAAACAAAGAAGCAGATCTCAATACATCCCCAAAGGGGAAAAAGAGAGATAACAAAGGAAAAGATAGCCATAGAAAAATTAATAAAATAAATACAAACATATTGAACTCAACAGCTAAAAGAGATTGTCAGAATGAATTATAAATGTCTTGCTATATGTTGTCTATAAGAGAAATACCTAAATTTAAAGTAGAAAGATTAAAAGTAAAACTGAAGAATAATCCAGGCAAGCACTAATTAAAAATAGTTGCGATGTTGTGGTAGATTGAATTATGTAGCTCAGGAAAAAACACATTCTTAATCTTAATCTCTTCCTATGGCTGTAAACCCATTGTAAATAGCACACTTTGAAGGTATCATTTTCAGTTAAAGTGTGGCCCAGCTGAATGAGCTTGGGCCTCACCCCTACTACTGGAGGTTTTATGAAGAGAAAGGAGAAGACGCCTAACTGCCTTGCCATGTGACAGAAGAGCCAAAGGTCCCAGGATCGCTGGCAGCCAGCCCAAGAAGGCCACAGGCTTCAGGGGGAAAGCAAAGCTTTGCCAGCACCTCAGTACTGGACTTCTCCTGTCCTCAAACTGAGCCAGCAAATTCCCATTGTGTAAGGCAACCCATTTTGTGGTATTTGTGATCAAAAGAAACTAAGACAGATACCACTTTATTATCAGATACAATATATATCTAGAGCTAAAGAAACGAAAAGAAGCATTATGCAGGATACAAAAGGCTCTACATAATGAAAAAGGTTCAATTCATCAAGAAGATATAAAAATTCTAAATATGCTTGCCCCTAATAGTATATATATATATATACATATATACATATATACCATACATATATATGGTCAATCAGGAAAAAGCAATACACCTATAGAAGATTTGAATAACATGATCAACAAGCTTAATTTATTGGCTAGATATAAAATCCTGAACCAAACAGGGAAAGAATACACATTCTTCTGAAGCATATATTAACCATATACTGGACCATAGTACTAATTGCATTCAATTTCAAAGTAGTACTGTCATACAGATTATGTTATCCAACCCTAATGCAATTAATTTAGAAGTCAACAATAAAAAGATGGAGAAAATGTCCCATGCATTCGGGAAATTTATAAATGTACCTCTAGGGAGCAGATGTGGCTGAAGCAATTGAGCACCTGCCTCCCACATGGGAGGTCCCATGTTTGGTTCCAGGCGCCTCTGAAAGAATACAAACAAACAAATGAACAACAAGCAAACAGATGAGGGTGCCAACTCAGGGGAGCCAATGTGGCTCAGTGGTTGAGCACCAGGCTCCTGCATCCGAGGTTTGAGGTTCAATCCCTGGTCCCATTACCTCAAAAATTTTTTTCCTTTTAATGTGCTTCTAAATAACTCCTTTGTCAAAGAAAAATTTCTCAGTGGAAATAAAAGAATAATTAAATGCTTGATAATGAAGATACTACATTTCAAAACTTGTGGGACGAAGCAAAATTGATACTTAGTAGAACATTTGTAGCATTGCAGTTTTACTTAGAAGATAGACTTAATGAGCTAAGCATCCAATTTAAGATGATAAAAAGAATAAGAATGAATCCAAAGAAACCGAAAAATTTCTAGAAAGATATAATTTCCAAAAGTGACTCAAGGGCACTCACAATCACCACTGTTTTTCAACATTGTACTGGAAATTCTTGCCAGAGCAGTTGGGCAAGAAAAAGAAATAAAAGGCATCCAAGCTGGAAAGGAAGAAGTAAAATTTTCCCTATTTGCAGATGACATAATCCTATATACAGAAAATCTTGAAAAACCCACAACAAAGCTCCTGGAGCTGATAAGTGGGTTCAGCAAAGTGGCAGAATACAAGATCAACACCCACAAATCAGTAGTGTTCCTATACACAAGAAAGGAACAATCAGAAGAAGAAATCAAGAAAAAAAATTCATGCACAGTAGCAACTAAAAGAATCAAACATCTCAGACTATATCTAACTAAGGATGTAAAGGATTTGTACACAGAAAGCTACAAAATGTTGCTAAAAGAAAATTTTAAAAGACCTAAATAAATGGAAGGACATTCTATGTTCATGGATTGGAAGACTAAATATTGTTAAGATGTCAATCCTACCCAAAGTGATTTATAGATTCAACACAACCCCAAATCAAAATTCCAACAACCTTCTTTGCAGAAATGGAAAAACTAATCATCAAATTTATATGGAAGGACAAGGGACCTGGAATAGTCAGGCCATATTGAAAAAGAAGAATGAAGGCGGAAGACTCACATTTCCCTGTCTTAAAACTTATTACAAAGCCACAGTAATGAAAACAGCATGGGGCTGCTACATGAACAGAAATATCCACCAGTGGAATAGAATTGGGAGCTCAGAAAGCAACCCTCACATTCACGGCCAACCGATTTTTGACAGCGGGACAAAGTCCACTCAGTTGGGAAAGAACAGTGCGGCTCTCCATTTGTGAAAGAAAGAAGGAGGACCTCTACTTCATACCTTATACAAAAATGAGCTCAAAAGGGATCAAAGACTGAAATATAAGAAGCAGAACCAACAAACTCCTAGAAGAAAATGTAGGGAAGCACCTTCAGGATCTTGTGTTAGGAAATGGCTTCTTAGACTTTACACCCAAAGCACAAATGATAAAAGAAAAAACAGATAAATGGGACGTCCTCAAAATTTGAAAATTTTGCATCTCAAAGGACTTTTATCATGAAAGTAAAATAACATCTACAATAGGAGAAAGTATTTAGAAACCATATATCTGATAAAGGTTTATTATGCAGAATATATAAAGAAACTCTTCAAGTTAACAAAAAAAGACAAGCCAATTTTAAAAATGGGTAAAACACTTGAATAGACATCTCTCCAAAGAAAATATACAAATGGCCAGAAAGCACATGAAAAGATCTCAACATTGTCAGCCATTAGGGAAATACAAATCAAAACCACAATGAGATTCTATTTCACACTCATAAGAATGGCTACTATTTAAAAAAAAAAAAAAAAGGAAAATTACAAGAGTATGTGGAGAAAGAGGAACACTGGTTCGCTGCTGGTGGGAATGTGAAATGGTGCACAGAAGCCCCGCAGCTCCTTCTGCCTGCCCTGATTCCCCGGGGCGGGGGTCGAGCGCCTGCGAGGGGGGCGGCCTGTCCCTCCGCACAGGTGGAGGCCGCGGGAGCCCCGCGTCTCTGCTGACGCGCAGGTGGGCCGCGGGCGCTGGAAGGACCCCAGGCAGCTCCCGAGGACCCGCAGAGACGCGCGCGGCTGCGCCTGGCGCCCACGTGCCGGCCCCAGGTGCGCGCGGGGAGCGTGCGGTGCGCTGGGCCGCCCACAGCTGCGGGCTCCCGGGGCCGCGACCCGCGCACGCCCACCGGCCGGGGCAGCCGGCCGAAACCGTCGCCAGTGGAGGCCCACCTGCGCACCTCGGGGGGACCCCGGGCTTCGGCGATCCAGCCTTCGCTGTTCGGGGACTTGGTCACTGGGCCTGCGTCCGGCGATGTTGGCATCGGTTTGGTGCCGAGTGCTGCGCTGGGGAGGCTGGTGGGAGCCTCTGGAATCCAGGCGGTGCGACGCGGCGCAAAGGCTCGGCGAGGCGGGGAGTGGCAGCGCGGCCCAGCCCGACGAGGCGCGCCCCGGAGGCAGGTCGGGACGTGCTGAGGGCCCTGCGGCCGGAGAAGCGGCCAGGGCCAGGGCCGAGCTGCCAGGATGCCGAGGGGCAGACGCCCCCAGGAGCTGAGGCGCTTTTCCTGGAGAGGAGCGTCACGGCTGCCCCGTCTCTGCTTGAAAGCTGGAGCGACCCTGCCTTCCTGAGTGGCCGGAGAATCTGAGTTCTGACCTTCCAGTATGGAAGGGGTTCTAACTGCCACTTTCTCATGTCTGTACGAGAGAGTTTGGAAAGGAACTTTGGAAAACTTGGTGGACCTCTTCCCGCTGGGCGCACGGCTCGGTTCCACGGCAGGATCTCGGGGGCATCTGAGCCGGGCCGGCCGCCGGCTCAGGGTCCAGGACAGAGCCTCTGCCAGCCCGGCCGCGCGGATGGGCCTGAGGACGGCTGCCCGCGGCTGCGCCACTGACCTTCCCGTGGGTCATGGCTGACCACCCTCCCCACCTCTGAAAACTATGCAGCGCCAACTGCTAGCTAATTGTCCTAAAAACCACCTGTTTTGATAGGCCCCAGCTGTAGAGGGAGCCCTAGCCAGGTTGCCAGGTAGCTGTGTGGCCGAGCGCCTGCGCTCGGGGCTTCTTTGCTCAGGGCCATTCAAGATTATGAATTGCGGCTCTGTAGGTGGACAGCCAAGGGCTGGCCATGCTCCTGGGAACTGCCCTCCTTATTGATGTGCTGAAAACAGTTTGATTAGTTGTCATGCCCTCAGTGAGTTTAGTTCACGGCATTGCCACAAGATGTTTTTTTTTAAAACAAACGGAGTTGTGGCACTGGTAGATGTGGTTTGTTTTTTAAAGCCTTGGGGTAAAAATCAAACAAAAAGAAATTGCTTTTCCTGATAAGCACAGTACATATTCCAGGTCTTTTTTCCCTGAAAATATTAAAATCTTTAAGAAGTTGACTGCCATTCAAATGTTTTTATTTCTTTAAACTTTCTACAAAATTTGGTGAAATTCTACCATATGCTGTACCATCATTTTATTCAGCTAAAATTGATGAAAATTACAACAAAAGGAAAGATACAAAGTCAGTTTCCTCTCTTAACTTTTAGATACATAGGGTCAACCATGGTTAGGATGGGAAAAAGTCTAAAGCAATGGCTTCGCCCACCAGGAATGCTGTGCCATTCACTGTAGGGGATCAGTCTGAACTTTGTCTTCCAGGTGAAAGGGAAACGATACCACCAGCCGAGATGGAAAGTATCGTCCTTTTCAGCCTTGGCGGGCCAATCGGGAAGCCCTCATCTCTGTGCCACAACAGTGCAGAAGCCGTTTGCCAGGGCTCCTTAATCTAGGAGCGGGCAGTAGCCATGCACCACGTGGTGTCTGAGGACCTGCTCTACGCACCCCACTAGGCACTGGGGACCCCAAGACAAATGGCCTGGGAAGGAAGGGCTTCCAGGTCAGTGGATGGTGGGCAAGTGGCTGGCAAAGCAAACCACCTCGCTGTGGTCTGTGGAGCTAAGAAACAAGGGAGGGAATGCAAAGCCTCAGAGTGTTGACCACTGAGGAAATCAATCATAAATGTTGCTCAGGTCAAGCATTTGATGTGTTTAAGCAGGTAAAGTATTGAAACCCCAATGAGACGGGAAGCGGCTGTGGCTCAAATGGCTGGGCTCCCGTTTACCATATGGGAGGCCCTGGGTTCAATTCCTGGGGCCTCCTGTTGAAGGCGAGCCGGCCCGCACGGCGCGGTGAGCTGGCGCAACAAGATGATACAACAAAGGGAGAAAAGCAGACAGAAAAATGCACAGCAAATGGGCATAGCACAAGCAGCAAGGGGGGGGGGATAAATAAAAATAAATCTAAAAAAAAGAAAAGAAAACCCAATGAGAGGAAGGTACTGGAAATACATTCAAAAATTGTCAAAATATATTTCTGATTGGAAGCACAAGTTCATTTATCACTTGAAAAAGTCTGTGTATTTGGAACGGAAGACAATACCTAAAGGTAAAAACTGTGTTGTTGAAAGGCAGGCTTTGCACTCCCACTTCCCTGCCCCCCCCCCACACACACACACTTCTGGTATCTGGAGCCTCTTGGTCCCCAGACAGCCCTGCTTGGGGCAGTGTGGAGAGCCCTGTAGAAGTCCAGAAGCTCTGGGAGCTCTTGCAACTGCATTACATGTGCTTGTCTGAGAAAGGGGACATTGTGCTCTAGAAGTTAGTATTTATAAAGCAAAATTACTGAGAATAAAGACAACCTACCCTGTTGAAAATTTGATCTACTTCATCTCCAACTCAAGTACAGAGAAAGCTTTATAGAAAGGTGCCCGGGCAAAGAAACCTGTATAATTCTCATTTTAAAATATTTCACTTATAACCCATGGCAGAAATTGAACTAATTAAAGACCTTGTTGGGAATTTAGAATGGAAGGTACCCATAGTAGAGTACCGTAGCATGTTTCCCCAGGGTGACCCTGGCAGAGGGTCTGTGTCTTCTTTTCCTGACTAGGGTGCTTGGAGCTCAGCATCACTTACATGTGAGGATAATGGGCTCGTACGTCACCTTACACTGGCGTCTCTCTACAACTACTGCAACGGTGAATGTGGTTTAAGTATTTTTAAATAGCATTAGAGAGGTATAATTTACATACCATAAAACTCACCCACTTAAAACATTTATTTCAACGGTTCTAATATACGTACAGAGTTATACAACCATCGCCATAATCTAATCTTAGAAAATTTTCATCACCCCCAAAAGAAACATCATTAGCAGTCACCCCCTATTCCCCCCTTCCCCCAACTCACCCACCCCAAGTAACCACTAATCTACTTTGTCTGTCTCTATAGCTTTGCCTACTCGGGACATTCCTATAAATGGAATCATAAAATATGTAGCCTTTTGTGAATGGCTTCTTTTACTTTTCAAGATTCATCCATGCCATAGCGTGTGCCTGTCCTTCATTCTTTATTATGACCAAACAATATTCCATTGTATTTTCTAGTTTCTTATGGTAGAAGGCTAAACAATTCATTTTCATATCTTTCTTCATTTTAATACAAATGTTTACCAACAAATTTTCTTCTAAGCACTGGATTATCTGCATCCCATGAATTTTAGTATATTATCATTTTCATTCATAGTAAAGCAA
>PVKH010008583.1:0-19388 GCA_004027955.1 Chaetophractus vellerosus | reverse complement strand
AAATGCCATGTTCCAACTATTCATACCTCCCCCTCCCTTCTGAATCGCCGGCAACCACTATATTTATATCAATATACATTAATTTTTTTAAAAAGTCAGTATAATAAAAATCTATTGTTGTTTATATATTATCCCTAAGAAAATTGAATGTTAAATTTCTCTCCTTAAGCCAGCATTCTCCCTTACATCTTTCTGCCCTTTTCTCCTGCCTCTCCGTGTATTAATCATTTTAAATTCTGATTGAATGGATGGTATTTATTGTTAATGTAGGTTTTCAACTTTCGAGGTCAGTGAATAGCCATTCATTGTTTAGGAAAGATTTGTGGCCAGAATAAATGGTGATGGCTATAGAGCAGAGGAAAGGGTTGTGATCAGGAAACAGTTACCTTACCCTGTTATCTGCTGCTATTCTTTATTCTGCTACATTTCAGAACATAATTATTATTTTAGGCATGTTTCCTTGTGATATTCTACAGTTTGCATAATTCCAGAAGCTTTTCAGTTTTAACCACAAGCCTATGTCACAAATTTTTTGGGTCCAATCAAAGTGAGTTGCTGCTTTGGTTTTTAATACCTGACAGCTGTTTTTAATGTGCCTGAGATCAAAAACACTTAACCGGAAGGCAGCTTCTCTTCTTCACCCCAAACCACACTTTTGCCTTCCTGCTCTTTAACTCTGGCCTTAGCAGGACTGGGTGTTCTTGTCATGACATCCACAGTGATAGGTTTTTAGCTGGGGTGTCAGCAGCTGGTTGACCATTTGTGTCTGGGCTTAGGGTGGGAACATCTCTTGGCCTCCCCTGCTTGAATTTGCGTTATAAAACAAGTGCTTGTTTACTGCATCTGTTGCCCAAGGGTATTGGGACCAGAAAACATCTCAGGGCCCTGGCAACCCCCTTTCTACATAGCCCTCTCTTTGGATGTAACTGCAGATAGTCCAGAGAATACCAAAGATTGATCGGCCAACCAGCACACGCTAGAAGCTCATTTGAACAATTTTATATGTTTTTGTTCTTTTTTTAAACAAACAATGACCTAAGTCTGTTTACACAACTTTTACTTATGACCTAGGTACAATATTATATACTCGGAAGAACTACCTTCACCAATCCAGCTTTTTTTTTTCCTTCTGAAGGGAAATTTTAATTGGCAAATTACATTCTTCCAGAACTGGAATTCTTAGGGGTGTGAGTGCCTATACAGAAGTTTTATGAATTGGTCACTCACAGAATTTTAAATAAAAATTCTTAGTTCAGGTAAATTGGACCTAAGAAGAAAACAAGTATAATAACACATTTCGTGTCATTGTGAGTTCTTAAAGCACTGTACACCTTGGCTTGAGTGTGTCTTTACAGAGTGTGGGAAGAAGATGCAAAGCCTGTTAAATATTTTGGAACAAGGACACTGGGCAGTTTATTAAATGCATATTCCTGGACCTTTTTTTTCTTTGAGCCTTATTTATGAAAATCGCTGTAGGCCAATCACTGGTAAGGTATTAAAAGACATAATGGTTCTTTACATCACCAGTTTGGTCCTGGCACTTGTGTGCCTGCTCACTATGTGAATAACGAGCCTGGCTGGCTTCACTGTAGTGAAAGTTCCCAGTAGTTTAGGGCCCTGTGGTTGATCATCTTCGGCGTCAAACTTCCATTTGTCCCCCATGCAACTCAAATGTTTAACACTTCAGAAGAGAACCACCTCGTTTCTCTTCAGATGCTCGGGGAGGGAAAAGCAGCAAACTAAGTGCAGGAAGCTGCAGCAAACGTTGCAGCTCAAAGTCATACCCAAACCACAATAACACCTGGTCAGTGTAGTGCTGCTAACTTCATTGTTTTTGATGCTTGTGATCTTTCTTAGAATGGATCTTTTAGGTGGGAGGTGGGAAAGGAAGATATTTGTGTTCCCATTTGTATTTTTTTGTTGTTTTTGTTTTTTTCTAGTAGACATTGCTCTGAAAATATTTCAGGGGTTCTTTTCTCTTTTGTGTGTGTTTTTGAGAAACTCAGTTCTGCTGTATGACTTTTGCCTTCAGGGAATCAACATTTTGGTTTCTGATGGACAGAATTATATCTATTATAACTTTGTCATAACTGCCTCCCTCACATATATATATTTGCTTACAACCAGCAGAATTTTGGTTTTGTCATTGCTCAAATCTGGAATTAAGGAACAAAGGTAGACTTGACTAATCAGTAAGTTTCTGAATACAGCTGCATATCACATTGTTGCATTGCTTTGAAAATAATCAGAAATAATAATTTAAGAGTAGGAGATGGTTCTGGCTTATATTTCAAACTAGATTTTAAAAGCAGAGTGTCTTTACATTTTACTACACAGAACTACTTAATTTGACTTATTGATGTTATTTTTAATTTTCTGATGTAATTTGTATACTTTTTGAAGCTAAGCATATTTAGTTTTCCCTATACTTCAAATGCAGGAGTAGTTAAATTTTAGTAAGTGTATTCTCTTTCAAATTTAAAGGTATATGTCAGGAATATGTGTGAGAAAATTCCTCAGAGCCTCCCAAACTCTTCTGTTTGATTCATTTTTAATTGTACTGCGACCCAGTTGGGAAAGGATCGCAGTCAGAATGATTGGGAACAATTGCCATCCCCCTTCAGAGATCTTATGACCAAACGCTTTGCTTATTCACGTGTGCCAGGTCCACAGAGCCATCATACACGTGACCCTTCAGGAGCTAATACTGCAGTTGTCAGACTGGTAAAGCAAGAGTATGATGCTTATGCAGACATATTTTTTTGAAGTGATCCTAGTAATTTCTTCTTCATCATAAAGACATGACCCAAAAAATATTCAGGAGTTTCACCAAAATAAGACCTTTGAGCCAAACTGTGGAAAATCTTGTTCTTTGAAGTACACCCTCCCCTCACCCCCCACATAGGTCCTGGATTTGCTTTCATTATCCTCATTATTTTGATCCAGTATCTGTTGTGGTCAAAAACTCACATGTGATTTAACAAGATGGAGGGAGAACATCATAAACAAGTCCATCTGAACTTGATCTTGTGGCCTCACAAGTGCTCTTCCATAATCAAATGAGAGAATTTGGCAGCTGAGTCTTTAAAAAATTTTTTTTTCAAAAACTAATCCTGTTGGATCTTTAAGCAAAACCATTTTTGGTTTGTGCTGTTGAAAACTTTTAAGCAATCAGATCAATCCATTCCTCTCTGACTTACTTTGTGGTTCATATTTATATTGTAGACATGATTGGAATTTTATAAAACTGATTTCCCTTTGATTTCGGAGCAAGACCTGGACTTTAAAGAGAAAATGTGCCAGCACTGTCTTCTGTGGGCCAGCAAAAAACATGTTTTATTCCCAGGCAAAACTAGGGCTCAGCATTATGTAGGTGCTGTTGTTAGGGCACTTGAGGTTTTTTTTTGGTTTTTGTTTTTTAAAGAGGGTTAATTTAAAACTAGTCCTGTTTAGAGTTATTGCTTAACCGATTATGCCATGCTGAACCAATCTGTAGGATACCAATACTGTAGCAATCAGGAGAAATTAGACCTGCTTACTACTGTCTCGACAGCTCCTTACTCATTTGGGAATGACAACGTTGGACTTTATTTAAATAACTTAATGTATTTTAGGTCTTGTGCTCATTTTTAAAATATTAATTGTGACCTTATGAAGTCACAGTGTAGGAACTGTAGACTCTGCTATAAGCCCTTAAATCATGTTAAACATATCAGTGCCCAGTAATCTCTGAGATTTGGAGGCTCAAAGCCTAAAAATGACCTGTAGACCAACAGCAAAGAGTGGGGGTTGGGGGATGAAACGTACCAAAGGGAAGGGTGAGACGGTGAGCAGAGGACTGGACAGGGAGCAGAGATTGCTAAGGCAGAGATTCTGATACTCTAACAGAGGACTATTTGTAGAGTATTATCAGAAGCAGCTCAGAGGATTGTAAAGTCTCTGTACAACAGTACACAACACCCACTCTACCTGAACCTCTATACCTGCTGTAATTATCCGCTCACTATATGTAGATCACCCACAAACCTCACTGAGGGATGGTACTCGCATGCTTTCAAATCTGTATGGGAAAATGGCAAGGGCAGTAAGAACAAGCAAGAGTCTTGATTACCTTTCCCCCATTTGTGAGGGAAATATGACTCGCAGAGATTGCATACCTCAGGGGCCTAGAAATGTGCAGATAACTTGTGATTATCGACCGTTATGCCTGTCTATGCTAGTGTATACAAAAATGCCCACAAATAGTCCTATATGGAACTTGATAGTTTTGGAATTTTGCAGAATTAAATTTTGATCTTCATCATAGTAATTTATAGTTGATGTAGTAGTCACTTTTTTAAAAGATGCCTTTTGGTACTCTACATAGATAAAGGTTGAATGAAAGGGTGGATGGAAGGAAGGCTCTATTACATTAAAAAAAGAGAGTGGTTCTAGTATAGCTTTAATCTTATTTTATCATTGCTTCCAGCCTTCTATTGAAACAGTCACCAAAACAGAATTTTAAAACCTGATACACTGAAATATTTTATGTCCTTTTATTTTTTTTAATCCCGAAAAATTTTGCAATAAAAGCTATCAGCTATTAGAGACTACTGATCAATTATGAGATAATTACGTTCAGCCTTAGCACAGAACAGACACTCACTAAATTTGGTGAGGAGTGTACAAGAAATTGTTCATGTATGTTTTTGAATGTTCCCAAATCATCCCTCTTTATGCAGCCGAATGCTGCATGAAAAGCAAAACCTGAGACTGCTAAATAATTCTTAGTATTTTATTTTACCATTTCTATGATCTGTTGTGTCAGTTAAAAGAAAAAAAGAACCTTAGACCAATGCCTTTTTTGAGGAAGTCGAAGTCGTTAATAGAATGTTAAATACTTGGGTAACAACTAAAAACAGCACAAGGAGCTCACTGCCAGTTTAAAAAAGAATGAGACTGGACCCTCATATGAGGATTGATCATATTAAGTACCTATCTCTTACTTAGAAAAGTAAGAAAAGAAGATGATAGTTACAATTTTTTTCCTATAAAAGGGTGTTTGAAATAGAAATATAATAATGATGAAAAGAAAAGACTTGAAATATGTTCTAGTATCATATTAGTTAATGCTTTTCAATTCATTTTTCTTCTCTCTCAGTAGAAAGGACATTTTTCAATAACACTTGAGACATTTTCAGATGTTAGAAAATCCTCTGTGTTCTTTATAAATGCATGCGGCAGCCTCAGTCTGACTCTTCTAGGCCAGTATGTGTTGTTATATCCTTTTACAATGTGGAGAGCAAAATATTTGAGCCTTAGGTGGAGGTAGGCAGTGCATTGGGAAGGCTGAGCCAGTGGAGGAGGGAGGTACTGGGCGGAATGTTGAAAGACCTGAGGTTTGCTACCAAGTCCACCACCCTCCTTCAGTGAAGTCTTGGGAAGGCATTTAACCTCTGTCAGCCTTGGTCTCCTTCTTTATAAAATAGCATATTAATATGTGGCTTGCCTACCGTGTGAAGTTCAGATGGACTAAGCCTGTGAACACTGTGTTTCCTGGCTGTGGCAGCAGAGCTTGAGTCTAAGATGGTGTCAGCCAGTGTGTACCCACTTGGGGCTTGGCTGTACCCAGGAGCTCCTAACACAGGAAGAAACTCTTGGTTCTCATCATGCCACCATGATGGCCTGGAATTTGGACACTTGGTGAAGGCTTTGCATTAACCGTTAGAAAATGTTTGCATAAATAAAACTTTTTAGGATTGTTGATTACATCTTTTACAGGAGTGGTTTGCTGTTCTCGGGATCATTTTTCTCTCCTGATTGTTAGCAGAGTCCCCGCTTTTGCTCTTTAGTACCATGGACATGGAGATGTACCTGGGAGCAGGTTTCTAAATTTCAGATTTGTTAGTGAAAAATCTCATATCCTTCTCATATTTGATATGAAATTATTAAATTGCCAGATAACTCTGAACTCCTTGAGGGAAAAGAAATATATTTTTGACTAGGAAAAGTTTTCTTCTTAAGCCTTTAGGAACTGGGTTTCTTTCCTACTATACAGAGAGGAACTCTGTATAGTCATGAGAACATAGAGGTCAACAGAAAAGTTATTTTTTTCCTCTTCAAATTTTCTTCTTGCTTCAATTTTCCTAATTTTCTTGGCATCTAAAAGGATCAGGTCTAAGGAGATGTGTTGCCTGGGCAGCAAGGAGACATCAATATTTCTGTAGCCTGGTGAAAAATTCCCACCTTACTGTCTCAATAAAACCCAGTGGGCTGGGGGGTGGGGAGATTAAAAGGAAAAAAAAAAACCCACAAAACACATGTACCAATGTCTAATCAGCTTTTTTTCTTCAGGATTCCTAAGTTTTGAACACTGTATGTAGTACCTTTTAATAATAGTGATCATATCCTACTGGCACACTACACCAAATGACTTGGATTAAGGAAAAAGGTACTGTAATCTTATACCAATCGTTTTAAATTTTGTCTGAGATTCCAACGCACTGTTTGTCTGAGACAAAACTAAAAGTACTGAAGTGAAAAAAGATTTACCATGTACCGTAATGAAGCTAACCATTTAGTTAGCTGTCAGCTTTAGGAAAAGACTTAAATAAATCTTCCAAACATTGCTTGAATTGGTTTTGCTCATTTTTCTGTAGACATTAATTTTTTTAAATTAAAACTCAAGAAGTTTTTTGTTTGAAAGGAGAAAGGAAAAGCAGTTGACCTTTTTAAAACTACTACTTTGTGCCAGATATTGTGCTAGGTAATTTACACAATTATCTTATTTAATCTTTGCAAGAAAAATGGTTGTGTGTGGAAGGGTGGGGGTAGATATAATATCCACGTTAAAGATACGGTGTCATCCTTTGGACCTGCCCCCATTGTGTAAATTGTGGAGTCAGACTGCTTCCTTGAGGATTTAAAGACTTGTTTATTTTCATTAATATAACCATATTTGCCATTAAGAACATAAAACACTTGTTAAAGTGATCACAAAATTGATTAAAATGTAAAATATAAAAGCAATTATTATTTTGATCGTTTTTTGGACATTCTTTTTCAATAATGCTTAGCTATTTTTATAAAAAAGAAAAAGAAATAGTATATCGTAATATTAAATAATAAAGGAATAATAAAGCAATGTGTTCACCAGAAAAATTAAGAAATTCAGATGAGCAAAAGGAATAACGAATATTAAATTCACAGATTCCCATTGTCATGGATGATCACTCTTGGAACTTGGTTATATGGCTTTTTAGACCTCTGCCCATGTCCATATATAAAGATACCTAAATATATGTTACATATTCATACAATGGGAACATAATTTTCTATTTTGTGACTTGTTTTCCTATCAATATACCACAGATATCCTTTTCTGCCAATAAATACTCTTCTGTAACATCATTTAAATGCTTGCTTAGTTTATTTAATCAGTCCCTTGTTGGTGAACATTTGGATAGTGCTACCTTTTTTCTAACAATTTTTATACAAATTCTAGATTGTTTCTTTAGAATAAATTGCTAGAAGTAGAATTGCAGAATCAATGACAGTGCATCTTTGTAAGGCTTAAGCCAATATTTCATTTAACCTTAAAAATCATCTATTTATGGTCTATATTTAAAAGTATGTAACAGATTACATTCAACTTTAGATATGGTTGGGCTTTTGAGGCTGATAATGTTTGTGCCTTCCTACTTGCCTCCTTCCAGTTAAGAGTCAGTCTAGCAGTAGACACAAAGTCAGACAGATGGAGAGCTGTATATCAGCTTTATTACTGATAAGGCTGGATTGGAGAATGTGGCTTGAACTGTGAAATGAACTTGGACTTCTTTGACTTCCCCAAATTGAACACACCACCAAGCCTCAGTCTTCTCCCACAGAGGCAGCGGTCTTGGCTCCTAGGAAATAGGAGATGAGAAAAAATCCATACTTGGGCAGGCTGGCCTCCAAAAAGAAAACAAAAGGCTGATCCATCTTCGATCATTCTCTTCTTCCAAATCACCAAGGACAAAAGTCTCTCCCCCTTGTAAAGGAGTGAATGAGGGAGTGAGTAGAGAAAAGGGCAACAGCCACTGCAAAGAGAGAGGAAGTCCCTGCTTTTTGGTCAAGCTGGGAGGAGGGGAGAAAGGGAAGGTGGTTGCCTCCTGAGTCACAATCCCTGATGGAGCAATCAGATAGAGAGCCAAGGACAGTAATGATTAAAAAAACAAAACAAAACAAAAAAAAACAGGCGTGGCATCAGTTCTGCTCTTGGAGTCAGAAGACCTAAATCCCAGTGCACTGCTGCTACTAGCTATGTGTGAACTTCAGCCAGCTACCTATACTCTCTCTGAACTTTGGCCTCTTCATCTACAACAGGGATTGCTACCTCTTCTACCTGTGAAAGTGTATACCATTTGGAGTCGGTAGCAGTGAGTGTTTCTGGAAAAAGCGTAACCTGCATAGAATTACTGGTGTTCTTGTTAAAAATGCAGATACTTGGGCCTCTCTGCAAATATACTCAATCAGAAACTGCAGATCAGTCATATATCTGCACTTCTGACGAGCTCCTTAGTTGATTCTTGTATAAAATAAAGTTCAGAAAGCACTGACATAGTAAGATGATCAGTAATTTAACTGAAGGACTCTGAGGCTCATAAAAAATAAGGTACTTGCACAAGATCTCACACCTAGAAAGCTGTGGTATTTGAACTTGAAGCTAGATCATTGAACCCCAGAGTTCACTTTCTCTTCACTTAACCTGATCTCTTACCTAGACCTCTACCACTCTGTTCACTTCTCATCTCTCCTCCATGCTGCTGCCAGAGTTATCTTTGTAAAACCCAAGTCTCATGAGGTACCTTCCCTGAGCTCTCTTCCCCACTGACTAGAATGAAACCAACACTCTTGGGCATTATTTTCAAAGTCTGCCCCAATCTAGAACCATCCCATCTTTGAAGCCCTACTTCTTCATCACCCTATCCTGTAGCTTATGATTCAGCTACAATCCCAGACTTGCATCCTGAACCCTTTCCCAGATTCATATAGCTTGGACTCCCTGAAATGCCCTGTTTTGTCTTCTCTGCCAGCACAGTCTTGTTCATTCTTAAAGGTCTAGGCTAGATGGTACCTCCTCCATGAAGCTCTCCCTCATCCCACCACCAGTAGACTGCTTGCTTTCTCCTGTGCATACCACAGAATCTTCTTCGTGGCTCTATTACCACATTTTATAATAGTTGGTTATCTTCAAGTTTATATTCTTCACTAGTTGTTAGTTCCTTTATGGTAGAGAACATGTCTTTTCTCTGTTGCCCAGAACCTGGCATAGAGCTGGTGGCTTTCTGAATGTTTGTAGAAGAAACAGAAGCAGAAATTTTAAGACTTCAACAGTATAGGGCAATTACACAAGATATTGATCCATATTCAAATGAGGACTCCTAAGAAATTAAAAACCCAATATAGAATCATAAAGCTGGACTTGAGCTTAAAAATTATCTGGGCATTAAATATAGAGTCCATGGACTAGACATTAACTTTTGGTTTTGAGTGTTTTACTACCTGCCAGACACTATTCTAAACAATTTATATGTGTTAACTTATAGGGCTTTTGTGATGATAAAATGAGACAGAATATGAAATTGGAATCTTCTTTAACATTTAGTACTAATAGCTATTATGCTGTTGATAGAGAACATGGAGGGCCAGAGATAACCAGTTAGATGCATGCAGGGGATGGAGATGTATAAAAGATGGTGAATGTTCTAGCCTGATGACTAGGAGATAGTATTAATGGAAATAATGAACTTAGAAAGGGGAGCAGGTTTTGAGGACAGGCGTATGTAAATTTGGCTTAGGAATTATCCTACTTTTTTATTTAAGCTAAGGAAACCAAAATTAACCAAGATCTTAGAAGCAAGTATTTTACACTGTGGATATCTTTTTGATCACCATTGATTTAAGATAGCAATACTTCACAAAATCATTTCCCTTACCTGTGAAGCTGCATGGACTTACAAGTCTCAGTAGAGTGTGATCATGAAAAATAGACTTGTGAAGAGAACAGCAGTAGTAATAATAGACAGGCATCTAATATTTAATGAGTGTACTTTACTTGGACTTTTCCTTATTAAATTCCTTCTACAACACCATGGAGTGAAAATAATATTCTTATTTCTCCAATGGATAAACAGAGGCACAGAGAGGTTATTTAATTGTCTATATTCCCCAAATTTAGTAAGTGATAGAGCTTGGATTTAAAGCCGTGGACTCACCTATTCAGGAGCCAGGACCCACATCATAAACCAGTACCTCCCTCAAAAGGGTTTTGAGAGTAATCCTTAGTCAATGTTGATAACGCTTTTGAGGATCAAAAGTATCTGTTATACATATGTTTTATTAAATATTGTAAATGGTTAGGTTTCAGTTATGGCTTAAATGACAGGTTCCAAGAATACTGGAAAATGGTCTTCTGGTTCGTTCATTGCATAATCATGTAATGGTTTGATGTGTTCTTGAATATTCCCAGAAAATATTTCTTTCTTGGGTGTGTCAGATACAGTTTGATAAATGATTGATTTTAATGGGACTCCCCACTGCTCACTTCTAGGAGCCCAGAGTCCCCAAGTCTTAAGGGCTAAATGGATGAATCAAATAGCTGCGTGGCCATGTGGTTTGCGATTCTTAGGTTCTCTTTGGGAAATGATGTTGCCTCCTTATTCCATAAGTACTGAACATTTCCAGGCAAAACTCTCCTGCCAAAGGGTGTTCTTTGCACAATAAGCGATTAAAATGTGGAATATGTTTCATTTTTAGGAGCTGTTAGTGGTGATTTGTGTGGTATTATGATATTAGATTAAGTAAGAGAAATTAGTTTAGAATTAACTGGAATTGTGATCATTCCTGACAAGTTGCGACAGTGGATTTCTTTTAAACCGTGAAGAAACTTTTCTTGTTGTGGAGATATTTACTAGGAACAATCTCCTCTTCTTTCTCTCAAAGGGAAAGAGTCCTTTTTTGAGGGTTGTTAAAAAAATAATGTGTAAAAAAAAAAAAAATCAGGGGAAAACCCATTTAAAGAACAGGAAAAAATAAGTAAAAAGTACCTGTATTTCTAACATTCAGACAAAATAGTTTCCTTTTGATATACATATATACATATTTTAGGCTTTCTTTCTGAATCTATACTTATAATACAAGCATTTTTCAAATGAGTTCATAAGGTTATTATTCTACTGGAATCTATTTTTTTAATTAATATTTTATGTGTGCTTATCTTTTCCACGTGAATAAATATAGGTCGATATTATCAATTCTTCTAGCAGGATACCATCCGATCACATGAGTATTCCAATTTATTGATTTTATCTTCTGTTATGGTTTTCCAAGTTTTTTGTTTGTTTTAGACAGTGCTACAATGAAACCATGTTAAAATTATATATTTATAATCTATTTTTGCTGATGTGAATTGCTTATTCATATAATATTAATTTATGAGAGCTTTTTATATATAAAGCATATTATCCAGTTTGATCTCCTACCTTCCTGAAATAATAATAGGTCAAAACTATTCTACACCAAAATTATAATTACTTTTCTCTGTTTCTTTACAACTGCACTTTTGAGGTCTATCTGCTAGTTATTGTATCAACAACTAGCTATTTATTAGAAAAAAATGTTTTCCAGCATTAGCTTGGCTCATGATGTTTTATTTCAGGAAAGAAGATGCTAGTTTAGCTCTTTTGACTCTTGTAGGTGGGTCCAGTAACCAAAAAGGACATTTTATTCCATTTCGGTAATCAGAAGAAGGTATCTCTTGTTGTAGCAGTCTCTGAGAATCTAAAATTTCATGATTAAATAAGTTTTCTGGTAGATTGAGACTAACACCAAAGAGTGTTTCTTTATTTCAGGGACATTTATCATTCATCCCACAGATATTCATGGAAGGTGCTTATTTTGAAAGTGCTGAGCCCCGTTATGCATGTAGCAATGCTGATGATAGTCACTGCCCTCCAGGAGCTTACAGTGTGGTTAAGGGAGAAACACTTGTTGCAAACACACACCTATAACAACGCAGAGTGAGCCAGGGACTGCATCACTATACAAACCCAGCCGTGCAAGAATGAGCAGACTTGCCAGGCCATTCTGGGGTGCTGCAACCTATTTTGACAATTCCAGAGGGCAGTGGTTTTTATATATGCTATTCTTTCTTTACCTGCTTTTAAGTTCATTGTGGTCCTCCTTTCAAGGTGTGGTAGAGACTATTTGGTTTACTTGTTTATTTTTAAATGGCAGCTCTGTTTGGGCTTGGCCAGGAAAGGTGCTTAGTAAGTTCTTTTTAATTTTTTTTTTAATAAAAAGAGTTATACATATTAAGTGATCTAAGACTATTTAAGAACTGCAGGCTATTTATAGAGCATTTTAAATGAGCAAGTTTCTAAACATTGCTACTATGTTATCTGTGGGTTGGCAAGAGAGGAAGCTAGGAGTTAGACCTACTTGTGTTGGGATGTTGGTACCATGTCACTGTTTCATTAGTACCATAGCTAGACACCTTTGCTTGCATTTTCTCTGTGTTCTTTTTAGTCATGTTTTAAATGGTTGTTGTCAGACTTGACTACAGTTAGATAGAATCTCCTCAAAGCAAACAAGTGTTCATTTATTTATATTGTGTAATAGCTAAGAGCTCATGCTCTGTATTTTGCATAGCTGAGCCCAAATCCAGGATGGCCCCCTTACTAGCTGTTTGATGGGAAAATTAATCTTTCTGTTTCCATTTCTTTACTTGTAAACACTTGAAAATTTTCAAGACATCCTTAAGATTGCTGGAAACACAGTAGGAAAAGCAGCTTTGTAAATGATGTTACTTATTTACCACATATAGGAACTGTTTGTTTAAAATCCATGGGAGGGAATCACTATACTGCTGAGAATAAGGTGACAAGATAAGTCTGCAAGTTGGAGGCCGGAGGATGGTGTGCTTTCATGCCTAAATATCATTTACAGAAAACGCTAAGCTAAAAACAAATAATGCAAAATCATATTAACTAGGTTTTATGAGTGGCTCTTATGTATCTCATTGGGGAAATGAGTCAGAGATTAAACTTTTCAAAAAAAAAGTTTCCTCACAAGATGGCTGGGTATCAGTTATGAAAGAACAGAAGCCTCTTTGTAGTGGTGAGAGAAATGTGCTGTTTAACCTACAAATGAGAAAACAGTTCATAATTCAGAGACATCTGAGATGTTTATGGTTTTTTATTTTTTGTTTTTGTGTTTGTATGTTTGTTTAATAGTTCTTAACCAGGAATGAATTCAGCAATGTGCATGCATTGTGAAGTTTGAAAATACTTGGCTACCTGAGAAAAACAATTTTTAAAAGGCTTTCCCCACCCCCTGGGTTCTTTTGTTGCTAATTTCATGTGGGGGGAAATACCGACAAGGAATTAGAGAAATCGTTCTCTGGCCCTGTGTCTCTGAACAAGTCCCTCACTTCTTTGAGCACCAGTTTTCTTATCTGTAAAGTGGTCATAACAAGTGCCTGTTGTGTGACTAAGGCAGGCCCCCGTCTGGAAGCACCTGGACTGCAGCAGGCTTTCAGTAAATGTCAGTGTGAGTTTTTTGTTTAAAAGCCCCTGTGCGTCTTGGTACCAGTCAGGTGTTTGAGCTGGCTCAGAGGTGGAAACACAATTGACCTTAGAGCTTTGGCAAAGGATTTTTCCCCTGGCATATGGGTGAAGGATGTTCTGATGGTATGATATAGGTAGTAGATTGCCTGACTACTGCTTTTTCCTGGCTCGGGGGGTGGGAGTGGGAGGGATAGAATTCTGCATTAATATCTTTCCAGGACCACCAGAAGGGTAGGCTTGTCCTCCCAAGTAAAATCTGGACATCTAAGTGGAATGATTTCACTGGGTTGGATGCTTACCCTTCAAGTTCTGCCTTTGCAGAACCCACCCATACACATTCCTCTCTTCTCATAGCCCCAGCATATTCCTAGGATTCCTTGCCCTCAGTTGTCATCTAGATGCACCATTTTCATGAATAAACATTTTGTTGTTTTAAAGTCACAAGGTAGCTCCTTGGACAAGGATGAGCCACAGATTAGTTTTCCTCATGGAGATCCTCAAGGCATGAGAAGGTTTTTCCCCTCCAGCTCTTCATGGCTGCATCTGCTTCCTGAAAGAGCACAGTAGATCTCTTCCCTGACGCAGACATGAGCATCGGAGCAGTGAGGGAAGGAGTTGGCTTAGTCTGTTTGGGAAGGAAGGAAGGCCAAAGTCAGTTGATTCGTCAGTTCTATAAATCAGTGGCGTGATTTTATATTTTTGTTGCAGATCCCCATCAAAGAATTTGAACCATTGTATAGCTTCTGAACTAGATACCTGAACTACATAACTGTCTAATACCTCAGGTACAGCATGTACTAAGGGCAGGGTTTCTTGTCATTGATGGAAGCTGCAAATCTGTACTTCAAATAAAATTGATAATTTCTAATTAATTTGGTCGCTTTTCTTATCAGATCTTGTTACAGATTTTAGCTCTAATGCGAGCTCTTAAAGAGTTGATATTAGAAGTAGGAGAACTTATCTTTGCCATTTTCTTAATGCTGTTTAGCGCCCTCTTCATGCCACTTGAAACTCTTGCTCATGTGACATACAGAGCAAATGGGCGTCTCAGCGACAATTAGTATATTAAATATTTTTGTAAACCTTAAGTTCTTAAATATTAAAAATATATTCAAGTTCTAGTATTTTCTTACTGTACCCCAATAGGTAATTTCGTATACTCTCTAGGAGATTTGCTCTAGAGTGATGACTGACAAAAGAAAAGGGGAACCATATTCCTATCTCTCCCAATAAGACATTTCTGTCAATCTGGCTGTTTTGTGTTTTATATGAAGACTAGAATTTTTTTTTTTTTTAATTTGAGACTAGCATTGCTGATCCTACAGCATCCATGAGAATTCTCCTCTTTTTCGCCTGTTGGGTCTGTCCTTTGCTATGCAGGTTCCATGCAGATTGTTCCCAACTGCCTGGGTGTGCTACACACAGGGCTGTGGGCTGAGGCTGTGTTTCATCCTAGTGTGGTCCAGCTGAGTTGCATCATTTGAGGTTGTGTTTTACCCTGACCTTGGGGTGCCCCCTGCTCACCCCTCCTCTGGTCCTGCCCTTCAGCAGCTGTGTGGGAATTCTACTGCCTTCCTTTCCCCTAGATTAGATGTCTGTGCTCGAGCCCTTGCTATTTTAAACCAAAAATGTACTGTGTGCAAGTGATGAAACAGCTTAAAAAGAAAGCTCTATGCTATCTGAGACGGTTCTCAGTCTTTCACGAGCATGTTGGAAACTGGGCACCATCCAATTCTTGATAGATTCTTGTGCATTTTGATGGCAGAGCTCTTTGCCAATCCCCAGAAGGACCTGCCTGATAAGGAGCTGGTTCTTTGACTTGGAAAAGGCAGGAGGGCGATTTAAATCATCTCTGAAGTGGAAGGACTGTTTCTTTAACACAGGTCTGTGACCAGCTTTGTTCTTCACTGAAGAAATAACCAAAGGAAATGGGCTTAAATTGTTGAAAGAATTTAGGTTGGAAGAATTAGTTCAGAGGGAGGGATTAATAAACATTGGAATGGTTTGTCAAAGGAAAGCATGGAATCTGGTTATTTAAAGATGTTAAGAATAAATGTTTATTTGTATGAGGCCATTTAAATGCCTCACCTAGAGGGATTGCAGACGTGGGGCTGTGCCTGTTTGTACTGTCCCCACCCAGCTTGCCTCCCCCACGACTTCACCTCTAAGGCAGTTTTCTTTTCTTTGCAGTAAGCAGCATGCAAACCCTCCAGGCTTTTCAAGAGATTATATTCCTACCTGAAGGGAAAAAATAAATAGGCCAGCATATAGATGATGCTATATAACGAGTCTCCTGTGTATTATTACGATGTTGTCACCTCAGTTCTCAATTATGGCAGTTTTTGCTGAGGGGCAGTCTTAGGAGTGTGTGGAGCCCACAGCTACTGAGGCTACTGGGATTCAGTGCCCGCTCAGTTTGTCTCAGCCCAGCCCCTGCAGTGCCTCTCTCAAGGTTGGTGGTTGAGCAAATGGTGCTGAATTATCTCACATGCTGTTCAGGTAACTAAAATTCTAAAATTCTAAATTCAGGTTTCTCTGAGGAGAGCTTTGAAGAAGGTTGGACTCGCTGGAAAGAGTTTAGGAAAAGCTGAACGCTCATTTGTGAGCAGGGGGGCTGGGTTTGGTTAGCCACATATTGACTTTTCCTTAGGTATGAATGAGGAGCCTGGGATGCTTCCAGTGGCTGCTTTGCTCGTTCCTTTGCTGGAGATAGAATCATAAAAAGAATGGCTTTTGCCTGATACTCTGCAATCAGATTGGGGCCTTGGGATATGGACTATGTGATAAGTTTATTAGGAATGAAACCTAGAGAAAAAAATTAATAACACTTGTTTCTTGGGATTTTCTGACTGGTAAAATTAAGGAAAGATGACATTTTTCAAAGAGAAAAATAACTAGACTTTGAAAAGTTATTCAAATTTTCTTGCTGAATTTTGCTTTTGCAGTTCTGAATTCATGCAATTCATACCCCTTCCCCCAAAACAAACAAAAAACAAACCCAAAATAGAACAAACATTGAAACTGTAACCCAGTAAACAATTAGGCAAGCTGTTCAAAGGAAGTTTTCTAGTTCAGTACAGTTTCAGACAAAATTTTCAAAGAAAAAGTTTACAGTTATGTACCTTCCAACCAGGCCTGTTGAGTCAAAATCCTATCAAACAAAGGCAGCTTTTGTTCACCAATTACTTGGTGTTTCAGAACTAAGAAATTTTGTACAGAATGAAAGGATACAGTTATTTCATAGCCATGTCTTCGATGTCAGTAAGTTTTAGAACTTCTTCAACTTGGAAAAGTAAAAGAACTGATGGTTCAATGACTCATCTATGTAAACAGTATTAAATCTTTGTGGAAATGGGACTTTAATAAATGAAATGCATTTAATTTTGGAAATTCTTTTAAAATTCTTCTACTTCCCTACTCTCTCCATCCCAAAATCTTGTCATTTCATTACATTTGGATTTTCTGTGTAGAGTTGTGTATATTAATTAGAGCAGACTGTTTCAAAAGCAGCAATTTAAGTATTGGGATTGGATTATCAGCAGGTTTTCTGCTAGCTAGGGAGTGGATGTTACTGGACATACGTAACACTGTACATAACACTAGAGATGTGGTACAATGATTTATGGTTGCCCTGCTAATTTTCTATATGGATTTTAAATGCAGAAATGGGTTATTTACACAGTGTTCTTAATACTAGAGCCTAAACTGCCTTTAAAAAAAAAATCAGATATAGCTTCACTCTTATTTATCATTTTAAGAAAGATTAGAATACCAGTGTTGATATATTTTGGTTATTGTGTCCTTAAGAACTTTCCCCTGTGTTCAGTGGCTTCAGGTATTGATTCAAAAATGTCAAGGTGTAAAAATGGTAGATTGGTTTGTGTCTTTTTTGTGTCTGGAGCCAGAATTGAAAACCTCCTTTGACTTTTCTGTTCTTCTTCTGCTAATAAAGAATCATGCGTTTACAATTTCCCCTGTACAGCTATGATTTATTATAAATGCAAATTTCGGCTCTGCTTAATTGGTTGAAAAGGGGGTCGGTGGGGGGAGGGGCAGTTCTTGAGCAACTGCGCCAGTTCACCTTGCATCAGGTGTCTGCGTAATCTTCAGACCAAATGCACTTTAGAGTCCCTTTCCCAATTGGATTCACTTACCCCATCGTTTCCATTTTACCCTTCAGGCTTTAAAAAAAGTGTGTATTTAACCATCAGTTCATTTTGTGTGGTCTGAGTTATAAAATGCCCCTTGCTGGTTTTTCCATATGAAAAACATGTTTTCCATTTGAGGAAACTTATATAATTTTTTTTTTCCCTGGGCTTTCTTTTGTGCTGCTTTAAATTAAAAGCAAATGTATCTCCCTCCCCTTCATTCTTGCTTCCCCACCCCCATCTTTGCATGTTCCAATTAAGGAGTTGTGAAAATAAGTCATCTTTCGGCTTTTGTTACTTTAAAACAGCTATCGGTGATGTCAGAGTCAATACTAAAAGCATTAAGAATGCTGGCAGAATGTAATGCAGCTGCAATCCAACATGATGCTGGAAATGGGGTTGAGAGCATAAAGGCTTTCCATATTCCCAGGGCGCACAACTGCTCGCGGCCTTGGCTTTGATCTCTTCAAAGGCTGCTGCCTCCTCCTAGATGGAGAGACTTGGCTGCCACTCGCTTGCATTGAAAAAAGGCAGAGGTCTCTATTCAGGCAGAAATCAATCACTGTGTAGAAACAATTATGTGTAATTCAACCATCATGAAAACAGGACGAGATTACGGGTTTGTTACCTGAGTGACTGTGTGGAGACGGGGAACAGAGAACACTGGAGTCCCACTGACATGCCACATCTCGATGACAATTATAGACATATGAATGATGTGGCGGGTGGGGGAGGCGTGATGACAAATGCTGGTCACGCTGTCCAGCAGAGCAGAAAATGAGGTTACAATTGGGAGTTAATGTTTGCATATGTAACCGTATTTCAGCAAGCTGAACAACTTCAGGGAACAGACCCTCAAAAACTCTTGTGGATATTTGCATGCTCCTACACGAGCAGGGGAATTTGATATTACCTGAATTAAGGACAAAAGTAATCCTAGTAATTTAAGGATTATACAGAAAGAGAGCAAGAAAGTGAACTTAACTTTGGGTTATTACATTAGCTATTTTGAAGTAGATATACCGCTCACGCCAAACTGTGAGAACACAACTAAGTTTCTAACTTGACAGACATGAGTGTATCTTAAAACGTCCTCTGGTTCAATAATAACATTTGGTTAATCTGTGCCCAAAATAAGCATTATGCATTTTCATTTTGATTTAGCCCTTTGGGGAAAAAATTTTGTCAGTTGTGCCATCTTCTCTTGTTTTCAGATGCTATCTTTCTGAAGCAACCTTCTGAAATGTGTTGAAGTTTCCTTTCCTTGTGAATAAAAGCAGGGTCTTTTTTCTAGGTAGGAAATAACTCTTTGCTCTGCGTAGAAGTACATTTAATCTCAGCCCTGGCACGCAAAGTTGTCAAGGCATTTTATTTTTATTTCAACTTGCTCTTGTCACCTAACAAAGGCGTAGGAGTAATCTTGCGCTTGGCCAGCTAGCCTGGCTAAGGGGGGAAAAACGGCAAAACAAGATGAAAACCTAGATGGCTGATTATAAAACAGTATTTCTGCTGCTCAGTTTGATACCCAGGCCCGGGTTTACCTTTTATGCTGCTCCAGCTTAGACATCAGAGGCGTGAGAGCTGCTTTGAGTTACAGATCTTCAAACAATAAGTCAAAACAAAAAATCAATCCCCTCCGGTCCCTGGGTGCAGT
>PVKH010008582.1:0-19406 GCA_004027955.1 Chaetophractus vellerosus | reverse complement strand
AGGTAGTGGTAAATTCAAATGATGTAACCAGTTAAAGAGATGAGGACTGTAATGGCCATGAATATTTCTTTCTTGTTTTGTTATGAGTTTGTTTGTATATGTGCATAAAATGATTATCTTTGCTTTCTTCCCTAAACAAAAAATGCACAACATTGTGATTATACTAAAAACCATTAACTTTGGATAGATTGTATGGTATGTGAACATATCTCAATAAAACTGCTTTTAAAAAATAAAGGAAAAAAAGAAAAAATAAATAAAAATTCAAAAATTAAAATAAAAAAATAGGGGATAATAAAAATTATGAAAAAAATATATTTTTAATATTTTGCCTTTCATCACTGTAAGATCTGTTATCCTGTATAAATACTGATATTTTATTCCATTTATTCCAGCAATGTCTTACTTTATTCATTTTGTCTTCAGAGAAGTTTTAGGTAACAGCAAAGTCACATAGACCAGTGTGTCAAGCCCTCAGTGTTGTAGCAAGTAACTATGTATATCATCCTGCAAAGAGTGAAACTTGGTGGTTTCTGTGGGCCCTTAGGTGAGGGTAGTGAGCAATAGAATAGATGGAACAGGCAGCATTTTTTGGGTGATGGAAGTGTTCTACCTGTTTTTGCAATGATGGATACAGGCCACGTTAAGTTTCACCAAAATTTATAAAAGAATTTGGTCCAAAATATAAATCATAATGTAAACCATTGACTGTGGTTGGTAGCTATGGTTCAATATTTGTACATGAGTTGTAACAAATGTATCATCTACATATAAAATGTTAATAATAGGGGAAAGGAGGAAAAGGGGAAGATGTTGGATTTATGGGAATTCCTTATATTCTGTAAGTGAATTTGCTGTCCCCTATATTTTCTTTGTTGCTTTTCTGTAATCTAAATCTTCTTTGAAGATAAAGTGAAAAATAAAAATGCTGGGGTAACATATGGAAGAAAATGTCACTCTACATAAATGATAACAGAGCTTAGACTGATGAAAGACTTTGAAAAAAATACATTATTTTTTTATTTTTATTTTTATTTTTTACTTTTATGTTGCATTGTATTTGTTATGTATAATTATTATTAGTTCATTTTTTTATTTTTGATATTTAGTTTTGGGAGTGCTTTGGATCACAGAAGTATCTCAACTGTGGCAGGGTATGATCACTGGTGCAGGATTTTGGTGATGGGGTGATGCATAGGGTGGGATGTACCTTGGGCATGCTTCTATAACATAGGAATTTGATCAAGTAGTCATGGGTCATTATCTCATTTGGTGGATGAACACCTACACAAAAACTAAAAGAATTTTTAATTTGAATCTTGGGATGTCCTGCTCTATTTTCTAGTAGAGTGGCAAGAATCCCACAATTACATGTGCAGTGCTTAGCAAAAGAAGACAAACCATTAAGGCAGTTCTTTGATATTGATGGTTGTACTAATGAAACTATTCTTGTGAATTGAAACTTAGCCTAGCATTATACATTGCTTAAGAATGACCTCCTGAAAGCCTCATTGTTGCTCAAATGTGGGCCTTTCTCTAAGACAAACTCAGCATATAAATGCACTGCATTCTTCCAGGCATGGACAGGATTCTGAGGGATGATCCTCCCTGCCCTGAGGAATTATTTCCAACCACCTACTTATGATTCATCTGGAAAATGATCTTTACAAAATGGGGAAATAGTAAATAGAATTGAGTTTTTATGGCTAAAATAATTCAAAGTGAGTTGGATGGTCATTCCAGAGATTATGCTTATTTATATCTCAGCAGGAACTCATTGTGTCTTTAAACAGTGCCTCAAACAGGTGGGCTCCTGAGGGCTCTAGAGACATTATGACACTATATAGGCAGGTCAGATAATCTCATGAATTCATCACCCTTTCAGGGGGTCTTACTTTGGAAAATATGCTCCTAAATGTAATAGTTAGACTCATTTATTATTTCCCTGCACCTAAATCTTCTGCACCTTTTCTTTGAACCTATAATTATCACTATACTTGCTAATTATACATCCCAGAGACTTAAATCTTCAGTCTGTTCATATGCCCATTGAGCCATGAATCTCAGCAGGCTTGTAAAATCTACTTCCATGTCATTGGACATACACAGAACAGCAATCAAAAGGATTATGATAAAAAACATGCATCCCAAAACAACAGAGATTAACTACAACTCTAAACAAGACAGTTCCATCCATCTTCCCCATGGGATCTACACCTCTTCTTAATCAGAAACTGAGTTGGCATCACCATACCAAAATCCTCAAGAGAGCAGAATGAACAAATATAATGGGGAAATGCAACTATCACCTACAGTAGACCTACTATCATCCTAGCAATGGGATATCTTTTAACACTGATATAAAGGCAGTGGCCACCAGAAGTTCTGACAGAGGTTAGAGGGAAGAATAGGTGTAACATGAGGAATTTGGGGGACATTGGATTTATACTCCAAGACATTGCAATTGCAGATAAACACCATCATATATTTTGTCAAAACCTATAAATGTTTCAATATGTGTTCATTATTTGTAACAAATAAACTGCACTAAAGAAAGATGTTTTTAGTGGGGGAACATGTGGGAGGGTAAGGAGGAGTATAATATGGTAATCTAAAGCTTCCTTTAAAATAAAAATATATATTTTAAAAAAAGGCAACATCCTTAAAAAGACAATTGCCCAAAGATGAGATTCAAATAACAAAGAAATATATGAAACAAAATTTAACATCACTACCGATTAGGGAGCTGCAAATCAAAATTCCAATGAGACATCATTTCACACCTAGTAGAAAAGCAACTATTAAAAAGCACCATGCAAAATACAAATATACATGATTTTGCATATATAATACTGCTTTTACAAAATACAAATGCAAGTATGCTAGAAAGATGGAAACAGATTTACATATGTATATGGCAGGGGACACGTAGATTGAGAGGTGATGTGGTATTTTTATTTGAACATTTTCTTATTATTGGAACAATGAAAGTGCTCTAAAATTATTGAAGTGATGAATGGATAACTGATTTTGCTTAACATGATTGTACCCTTTGGATGGATTTATGCTTTATTAGTATATATCAATAAAACTGATTTCTTAAAAACATTTGTGTTCTTAAGGAATCCTATTGTATATAAACCATAGGTTTTAATCTTTTTTATTCCAGAGTCCTTTGCCAGTAAGGTGAAAACTGCAGACCCTCACTAAGTACACACTATACTGTGTATTATTTAATAAATATATCACACAGACACCAACATCCCCACAAGAATAGTATTTTTTTAATTTAAATTCAAGTTCATGGAGTCCTTGTTAAGCACCCCTATTCTAAACAAATATAGTACATGTTGAAGACTCATTCCTTGGTGTCTCAATTTACCAATATTTTGAGGTGGGTTTCTGGGTTTTAATTCATAAGATATATTCATCTATAGTCTTCAAATCTTACTATATACTTAAGAAATTGTATATTATGTTCTGGTGACCTCATAAAATTGGTTGTAAATGTTTCCATTTTTAATATGGAAACACTTGCAGAAAAAATTTGTTTATGCAGGAAATATAAAGATTTTTTCAGAAGTACAATTACATCAAAATAAATAAATGAATTTCTTCTCCACCTTATTAATTATACTGCTCATGAATTTTCAAGAAATTGTTGAATAAGGCCCCAAATGCAACAAAACATGTCTTCAATTTGAATGATCTCAGTTTAGAATCAATATCATGCAACGTCTCCTTTGTGCCCATTAATACCAGCAATAATATCACATGTGAACAAATAAGTACCAAGCAAAAATGTTTAATATTTCAGCATGTGTAATTTTGGAGTTGTACTTGATGTCTTATGGCCAAATTTAATGATGAATTGGGTTAATTTGTCTGCTTCATTAAACACTTAGAAAAACATTATACAGGCTAAGCAATTTCCCCAAGTTTATCTCTGTATTTTAACCAAAAGTTATGAAATGTGACTGAAATTCCATCAAATTATTAATTCAAAAATACTCATTACATTTTCTCCTTTTTATGAATATGTTTATTTCATATTTGAAAATGGAATTATTAACTAAGACATTTAAATCCAATACTTCTTTCCCACATCAGTGCTAAAGCTTGACAATTCTTGGCATAATTTAGAACAGACATTTTCCAATGTTTACTAAGTAGAAAGTAAGAAATTAAATTTTAAGTATTAAAAGAAACATGTGATGAGATTGAGAAATATGCAGTAGAGAGTATGAAAAATTTGTCTTATTGGCCCAACCTGGGAGAAGGGAGAAAATATGCAAGTTATTATTTTTAAGCAGTTAATCTCTATATTTTTCTTTTGTTAAATGACATGAAATTTTTAAAATCTCTTTTAGTATAAAAGTTTGCCCTTTCTTCAGCTTGATAAATAGTAACCTTACATGAGGTAAAATAGAAGCCTTCATGTATTATGAAATACAGAAATAAAATAGATGGAAAGGATGTTGGAAACAATTGGAATTGACTAATTTGGATTCTGAAGTACAGATTTGAAATCATTTGCCATTATTCACAATAAATAAAGGAAGAACATCAATACCAATATACTGGTACCAATAGCATACTGATACTGTCCACACATCTGCCTGTTACAGAGGATAACTCATTTTCTTCTCTTCCAATTTTCCAAATCATGCATAAGTCCCTCTCATTGATAGACAATACATATGAACAATATAGAGAAAGGGGTTCTGGTAAATGCAGTTTCTAGATACCATATGCCAAAAATTACAAACTGAGACTTGAGCAGAAGGGATTTAACCAGTCAACAGGTAACAGAACATGTGAAGAATGATCTTTAGGTTAGAAGTGGTGCTATTTTTAGAATTTGTGCCCATTTAATGTACAAGTTTCTTTAACAGGAAATTCTGTCTCACGTATTTCCCTGGACCACAGAAACAGATAAAATCATGAGTTTCCTTCCAGGAAATTCTAAAGTATTTTTGTACTAATTCTTTAAAAAATCTAATGATGCCTAACTCCTAAATAAATAAACCAGATTTAACAAAAAAAGTATAAAGTAGTTAAAAATTGCTTTCTCACTCTGCTTTGCTTTAGTAACTATAGTGCTGATACTGATGTTTGGCTTTTTACATAGTTTGCTGGTTCTTGTACAACAACCATAGGTAAGAAAGAATAGATGGGCTGAATTCTGTTTATATGATTGATGTAATGACTTGGCATGTGTGGATGCACATTTCAATTGCTATTCCTTGTTCCATCTGGATTTAAATGCCACATTCTAATGTGTTCTGAGTATAAAAAGCTTTATTGGTGTATAAAATCTCATATGCCTTTACAAAGTCAGAGATATTATTCTGTAAACAAGTTCAACTCAGAATTTTTACAGACTGCCCAATACCTCCCTTATGGAAAAAATGTTTAGGGATCATTTTGTGATTAGAATGCTCAGAGGCATTTAATAAAATATGCACAATTATGTAAATGTAAAAAGTAGCAATTGTCACTGAATATTTAAAAAAGAAAAAGAAGAAAATTTTAGTTACATATGTAAATCCTGTGTTATGTGTGTGTATAATAAACACCTGTATATTGTGTGTTCAAAATGAGAGATTTGATAGTCAATAAGTGGATGGAGCAATATATAATTAATTAAATAAAATATTTCTCCTTATAAAGTTTTCTAATTTGTGTATTTGATGATTCCAGCAGGAAAATAAAATTAAATATTTCATTCTCCTAATCATACCAAACAATAAAATTTAAAAACTCACCTCCATATTATCAAATATTTAGTGTCTCCCATGCACCTGACACTGTTCCACAAGATGTTCATTAATTAAATCTATGTATTTTCACAACATCCTGTAAAATGCAGGCTCTTATCTCAATTTTGTAGAGGAAGAATCAGAGGAAAGGAAAGTAACATAAAATATCTACAGTTATTATTAAGTGGTGAAATCAGGGAGGAAACCGTGTAACTCTGGATCCAAATCAGCAGCTGCTGAATTCTGCCCTAAGATTTGACTACTGCAATTTTCCAGTTGGAGTTAGCTGGGCTGGTAATTAGATGATTATGGGATTGATTGATATTTCTGTTTACTTGTTTCCAAGATAACACACTTGATTAATTTGGACATTTGAAGGACAATGGAATAATTATGCTTGTCCTACCTTAGGGAACACAGGGGCAGCCAAGGGACATTTTCTCTGAGGACAATGCAGGTATAATTGTAAATTGGCCCAATCCTCTGTGGTGAAGAATTTCTTGTTGTATTTAACCTCATAGTTCATTGGTAATATATGACCCTGAGAACAAAGGAAGGTGAATTTCTCTGGATACATTTCTGTACAGCACATCCTTTTACATAAATAGATTACTGGTGTTATTTGGAGGAAAAATATAAAAGGTAAATTAGTCTATATCTAAGATTTGAATCTAAGCCAAAAAATTTAAATTGTATAATTTTGATAATAATGTTATTCTTTTGTGAGTAGGGACTTCCTTTGGCATTATGAGGCTTGGTTTTGCAATACAAGTAACAGTAAAGTTACATCACTATCAATTCTAATCTTCAGTTAATAATTAATAGTGAAATTGATCAGCACTCTTTTATATTTTTAAAGAAGGTTTAGACTACATAAATGATACATGAATAACATAGAGGATTTCCATATATCTCACCCCAGCCCCCTCTCACACTTTCTTACATAACAAACTCTTTCATTAGTGTGGTGCATTTTTGACAATTGATGAAGGCATACTGAAGCATTGTACTAACCAAGGACTATAGCTTACATTATAGTTTATACTTTATCCCACAGTTTTATAGGTTTTGACAAACTATATAATGGCCTGTATCCAATACTGCAATGTCATTCAAGACAATTCCAATGCCCTAAAAATGTCCCCATGTTGTACCTATTCTTCCATCTCCCTCCCCTCAGAACCTCACCAGAGGTTTATATCAATGATATAAGGTCTTCCATTGTGAGAGTAATAATAGATCTACTTTAGTTCACAATTGCTTTACCCACTTTATGATTTTTCATTACTCAAACTTGAGGATTTTGCAATGGTTGTGTCCACTCTGATACCAATTGAAAGGTAACTTAGATCTCATGGGGCAGATGGAAGGATCTTTATTGCTTGCAGTTGGAGATTATTTCCATTTCCTGGGATGGACATTGTTCATCATCATTCTTTTCTAAGTTGTTCAAGCTGAGTCCGATGACTTGTTGTGTATGTATTACAACTGTGCTGAGATTCAGGACTCAATCTGCATATAAGCAGACCAAATATTTAACACCTAGTGTATATTTTAATTTTTTATTTACCACACAAATGTTACTATCCATCCTTCAGGGATTCATCAATAACAAGAGAAGAAACATTGTCTCAAACAATGTTTTAATTACAAAAATCTAAATCATTATTCCATAAACATTGAATACCTTTAACATGGATGGTCCAATGGTTTTAATATTAATTAACTAATTCAAAAATGTCATCTGTAGATTAACATAAAAAATACATTTTTAAATTTTAATTGTGAAAATTTTGACTTTAGTAAAATTTAGAATGCATAATAATTTGATATATTTACACAAGAAAACATATCAGCATAAACAGATCTTTCACCCCTCAGTAGTAAAGCATAAATGAATAGGTATTTTAAAAATTTATTATACATAAAAGTTTAAAAATGCCAAGTAAACTTGGTGAGATTATGATGGATGGACATTTTAGCCCTCCATTGTCTAAGATGTTGTTAGTTAATTCAAATGATTCTTCAATTTGGCTCTTCAGATTAAAGCATACTTTTTAAAAAATGTATTTAAAAGTACTAATTTAATATTATTTTACTGATAAGAAAAATTATTTTTCAACAAATTACAGAGTATATGAAATATTTGTGAAAATCACTTGAACAACGTGAGTACTTTTTATTTTAATTTAGTCCTATGGTTTTTACCTATTATTTACTATATAATATGACTATGTATACCTCCTTACATATGGATTTTCACTTCTGTGACATGGACAAGACAACTTATGTATTTCCTAAAAGCTCTAGAGAATCATATATAAAGTTATATGCTGTTGAAGAAGCAAGAATAGCAATCAGAATTTATCCAAACTTTAAAATTCCTATTGACTGCAGAATTTATCCAAACTTTAAAATTCCTATTGACTGTCAAAAGTCTCCCCTTGGCTCAGTAAAATCATTTGTGGGAAGAAGTTCACACTTAGAGAGGATTAAGTATATAGTAAGAAAGCCTTTTAATAATTAACAATTTATAATACTCATGTCTTGTTTAATTTACATCTGCATATCTCTAATCAGTATATGTATTACTGATTTAGAAGGTCCAACTCAATTCAGTATATATATATTCATACCTAAAAAAATTATATTTACAGACAACAAAATTATATACCCATTTTGGGGATTTGCCAACAAGCATGGACCACAGTTCAGACTGTAGACCACCCTCTCTCCCACACGGTTCTGCATGATACATGATGATATAAAATGGCCTATATCCTCCATTGCAGTGTTACCCCAGGACAATTCCCAAGTCCCAAAATACCCCCTGTATTACAACTGCCCTTCCCTCTCCATGCCCCCAAAGCATCCTCTATAATTGTTGGAGAAATAGAAATGGATATATATGCTTACACTCCTTCAAATAAACATAATTAATTTAATGCAGGAGTTTTTTAACCAAAAGATAATTCTTGTTAATTTTTAACTATATGAAATTTCCTTGATTGATGAATCTTTCTGGATACATTTTCATGCAACTCTTACTTTTCCATGAATAGATTTATGGTAATACCTTGAGGAAAAATATAGAAGGTAAGTTATCAATTTAGTACACTCAATATTTTAAGGACAAACATTTAAAGCTTTAGAATTTAAAAATTTTTATCTAGGATTTAATTTTTAAGCCAAAAAAATCAATTGAATATTAGCCATGATAATAGTGTTATTCTTATGTAAGCAGTTCTTCATTTGACATTATCATACTTTTTTTCACAATACAGCTAAAAGTAATATTAGGTGATTATCAATCTTAATCATTGAGTCACTATAAATACTAGTGAAATTTAGCATCTTTTAAATAACAATGATTATTTTTATTTTCCATGTGTCTGATACTATAAATTCTTCAGAGATTCTTAATAAGAAACATTGTTTTAAACAATATTTGAATTACAAAAATATATCATTATTACTCAGTGAATAACTTTAACATAGACAGTTCCAGAATTTTATTAATACACTGTTATACTTATTTGTCTCTGTAGATTCATCTTAAAAATAATTATTAAAAGTTTTAAATGGGGCCCGGCTAGATAGCTCAGTGGATAAAGAGCTCGCTGGGAAACCACATGGGAGGCCCTGGGTTCGGTTCCCGGGGACCTCTCCTAGCGGGCAGACCACCTTGAGAATGGAAGCCGCCATGGGCGGGCCAGAGCCGCCGTGGGCAGGGCAAAAAGCTGCCACGGACAGGCAAAAGCCGCCACGGGCAGGGCAGGTCGCCTGCAAATCGAGCACAGCCAGCCACCCGCGAACTGGAGCCGGCCGTGATTGAAGCAGAAGCCGCCCACAAGCGGGGAAAGCCACGCCTGTGCAGTGACCAAGTCTCGGCGCGCCCCCGCAATGGGGGGGGAAGGGGAGATATGTAATAAAATAAATAAATCTTTAAAAAAAAATAAATAAATAAAAGTTTTAAATGTGAGAATGTTAACTATTAAATTAAATTGTTTTATAAACATCTGATATATTTACATGTGAAAAACATTAGCCAAAAATATATTTTAACTCCACAACATATTTGAGCGTAAGTGAATGGATGTTTCATAGATATATGTAGAAAATTGAACAGTTCAAGTTAACTAGTTGAGATAAAGAATTTTTTTAGAATTTTTCCTGTACTGTGTCCTTCCTACCAGTATTTGTAAAACTGTATGCCTTTGGTATCAAATAAAGGAGGGTAAGAGAAACAATGAGCCTTTGAGCACTTAATATCCTACTTGTTACTTCAAATGAATATATTTACTCTTCAGATTAAAGCATACTTTGTTTTAGAAAGTATAAAGAAACACTAATTACATATTAATATACTGATAATGAAATTAATCTTTTAACCAAATTTTGGAGCACTGTATGAAATAGCACTTGTGAAAATCACTTGAACTATATAAAGCTATATTTAATGTGAATAATCTAACTACAGTGGATTATTATGTCTGCTTCATTACATAGGGATTTTTACTTCAGTGCCATTACCAAGATCAAAATATGCATTTCCTTACAGCTTACCACTCTAGAGTATCATATGTAAAACTACTTGTTGATAAAGAAGGAAGAATAGGCAATCAGAAATAATCTACTCTACCATATTCTTACTGTCAAAAGTCTATCAACAGTTCTGTAAAATCATTTTGTGTGAGGGAGACCATCAAACTAAGAGATAATTAAACATATAGCTAGAAAGGTTTTTAATAATTAACAATTTTATATTCCTTATATATTACCAAGTTTATATCTTCATTTCTATAGCTGACATAAATACTAATGATTTAGAATGACTCCATTCACTCTCTCTCTCTGTATATAAATATAGAGACAACAAATTTACTCAATCTCAGGAAACCAACTGTGTTGTTTGACTGTTTTGATTTTTTAATTGAATCATTGCTTCTCTTACCCTTCTTTATTTGATGCCAAAGGCATACAGTTTTACAAATACAGGTACTAAAGACACAGTACAGGAAAAATTCTAAATAAATCTTGAATCAAGTATTTTTTTCTTTAATTGAGTTGATTTATTGGAAAAAATGTTTCAATAAATTAAATATGTATGCATTATTTAACAAGCAGGAAAAAAATGACTGAAATAAACATCAGGCAGTATGTTACTATAAAAATATTATACATTTTACATTATAATTGTCTATACTGTAGTCCTGTAATATGAATGTATAATATCAAATTTAAAGTAAAGGTCACATTATTGAAATGCAATTATGCTAGTATAGTTTTAGCAGTGAAGAACATTACAATTAAGACAGTATAATGAGTGTATAGTGCTTTGAACTACTTTTGCTTATCAGATTTTTTATTTCTATCCATAATTGCTGGAGAACCAGTAATGGATATTTTGGCTTACACATTGAAATAAACATAATTAATGTAATGCAGTATTCTTATAACCAACATGTCATACATGTTAAGGGGTCAATATCAATTATATGGAATTTCTCAGATAGAGCATTGTAATAAAAAGACATGCTTTCAAATATAAAAAAGTCAATATATATTGTGACATCCAGTGACTACTTTTCCAGAAAAAAAGGCTGTCTTCTGTGCTGAGTGTAATGTAGTTATTAATGTTGTCATAGAATTATAAAATTAACTATTTTTTTGAGGAACATCTTGAAATATGTAATGCCTGCACATTACCCAAATTAACCAATCTACTCATTCCTTATTCTTTCAACAAAATGGAATATGAGCAGATTGAGCTTTTCTCTACCCCTTCCCACCCCCACTGTATATTAGGTTATTGGCCATCTGTACAAGCTACTCTTTCTTTCCTCTGTAGGTGGATCAAATGAAGGTCATTTGGTGGTGAGTTGAAATGTTTTCCATTACCTTGCCCTGATGGACACAGGACAGGGTGAATGTCATCAAAATTTGTAAAAGTGTATGATCTAAAATGTGGACCTTGCAGTGGACCAATGACAATGTTTGGGAATTATGTTTTACTATCTGTATGTCAGTTATGTTGGTGCTGCCATCCACATACAAAATGGTTTTGGTATGAGGTGGGGAATTGGGGAGGAGGTTAAGTATGTGAGAATGTCTTGTATGCTGTGTGTGACTCTGCTGTCACCTAAAACTTCTTTGAAAATTAAATGAAAAACAGTGGGACACTGGGGAGTGAGAAGGGGAAGGGACCAGGGAACAGACTGGACACTAGATATTGCACCAACAAGGCAAAATAGAAAAAAATATATATATATATATATTACTTTTTTCACATTTTTTGAACAACCCAATCCTTTAAAAATATTTTAGTTCTTTTTTCTATTTTTAATTTTTTTAAATTTTTTATTTTTAAGTTCTCATATATTTTAACTCATATTTATATATCATTATTATTTCATTTTCCTATTCATTGCCATTGGCTATTGTTATGGCTTCAACTTTGAAGAGGCCAGGGATCACAGAATGGTCACAACAGGGACAGGGGAGGGTCATTGGTGGGGTGTCAGGGTTGGTGGTGCATGGGAGGAAGTTCACCTGAACATACATAAAAGTTATGCAGAATTGTTCAAATGCTCATGGGGCATGGTCATAGGGTGAAGAATTAATAAATGGGAGAACATTGAATTCCCATCCTAGAGAGCTCTGCCATATTCCCCAGGAGAGGAGCAAAAGCTCCTCAAGTGCAGGGGCAGTGTCTGGCAAAGGAGGATGATCCATTGATGGGTCATTGTTATTGATGACTAGCCTTATGAGTCTTTGCTCTTGAAATTGAAACAGCCTAGTGTTATGGGTTGCCTAAGAGTTGCCTCTTGAGAACCTCCTTGATGCTCAAATGTGGCCTTTCTCTAAGCCAAATTCAGCATCTGAATGCATTACCTTCCTCCCAGCATGGGACATGGCTCCCGGGAATGAGCCTCCCTGACAATGAGGGATTACTATCAAGTGCCAACGGGCAATATGACTGGAAAAAGACTTTGAATAAAAGGGGGAAATGGTAAAGACAAATGAGTTCATAGGGCTAAGAGACTTCAAAGTGAGTCGGGAGGCCAACCCAGAGGTAATACTTATGCAGATCCCAGTAGGAGCTCCTAGGCTTCCAATATGGATATCACACAAACAGAGGGGCTCTTGAGGGCTCTAGAGACATCCAGGTCCTATATCATGGCAGATATCCCCAAAGTTTGGTGCCTTACCAGTGGGCCCAAATTTGGAATCTTTAGTCCTGAGAGTGACAGAGTCTGACTAAACTATACTTCACTGTACATGGTCCATCTGCTCTTCTATTCAAACCTATAAGTGATGCCAGAGTTTAGATGTACTTCCAGGGAGCCGAGACTATGGGCTGTCCATGTGTCAGCTGGGTCCACAGGCTCAGTGGACCTGCAACTCCTACTCTTCAACTCAATGGACTCACCCAGGACACCTAGTGCGGAGATGATGATGGACAATGGCTATCCTGGGGAATGTAGATAGTCTGCAGCTACAGGCAGGATAATCTTGTCCATCATATCCATGGAAATTTTAAGGTAACATTTAATTCTTAATATATTATTTCCCTTTGGAACAAAAATAGACATTTTCTTTGTTTTCAGCTTTTTATTTTGGAAGTGATATTGTGCTTTTAAACAAATAGTTACAAGCACACATGTTCTTCTATTATTTAACAAAGTCTCCCATAATGATGGCAATTTATACTATGAAATTTAGTAATCTACTAAAATAATGTTCATTGTTAATTCCATTCCTGTTTATGTATATACATATATAAATATATTCATGTATATATGTGTAAGTGTATATGCATCTCTCATGCTTGGAATTGTATGCACCCCAAATGAACATGTTCTTCAATTTTATCCATTACTGTGGAAGTTAACCCATTATAACTAAGATCATTTGTTGAGGTTACTTCAGGTAAGGTATAGCCAACAGAGTGAGGATGGGTCTTAATCTTATTCCTGGAGTCCTATGAAAGATAATGAAATTCCATCAGAGAGTAAAAGCCACAGTAAGTCAATCAGAACCTGAAATCTGAAAGAGAAGGAAGAGACCAGTTGATGTCATCATGTGCTTGCCATGTGACAATCTAAGAAAAGAATCACAGACAGACACAGACTGCTGCAGTTTTCAGGGAGAATGCATCACCTCCATGATTTCTATTTTTGGACGTATTCCTTGTGTCAAAACCATGAGCAAATAAATTTCCATCATTTAAGCCTAACCATTTCATGATGTTTGTTTGACTACCTTAGGAAATTTAAAGATCATTTATATTCAAATATATGTAGGTGCACCCAAATCGGTATAAATGCACATATATATGTACTTATGGAAAGCATATCCAGTGTCAATGGAATTTTTCCTGCTAAATATTCAATAGTGAATATCATGGGTCTAAGAACTACATTATTTTTTTCTTGATATATATTTCATGAATAAATTTTATGAGTTATATATATGCAAGACAATAAAATAGAATTATGTATATATTGTATTTGTTTATTTAAGTATATTTATGTGAGTCCTGTTTTCAACCAAATTTAAGAGACCCACTTTTATATTATAAGTTTAAAGGATAATTTTGTATGTGCAATAGAGAGCTTGCTGGAATTTTAATAAATACTTATTCATTTATGAATAATTAAAATTGCACAATTAAAATTGCATGTATGACTTTTAACATTCTTATTTGGGACTCTTCAAAATGAATTTTACCCATGTAGTAGTTCTGGTCTTCATAGTTTCACATATATTTGACTGATTTATATTCATTTATTATTACTGAAAAATCAACAATCCATTTTATCTCTTATAATTTAATATTTTAGCCTCAGTTCTATATATGAATTACTGTAAATTTACTTTTTTCAATTTTGTTTTGCCTCATCACTGCACATTATTTGCTTTATAATTATATTTTTTCTTTACACTTTTTTTCTTTCTTTTAAATTCAACTTACATTCTATCTTCAGCCAACTTTACATAAATAAATTCCATGTTAAAATATCCATCTACTTTGTCTGGCAGAAGGTATTTAGTATTCAATAAATTGCCACTAATTCCAAAGATTATCTGGTGAGAGAGAATTGGCTCACAACATCAATAAAAAGAACAATTATACAAATGTACATGTGTAATACAATCTAACACTTATTTTTAGGTTTTATGACATTTTGCTATTTTTGTTATTGCTTATATGTGCAGTTATGTTTTATCAAAATTCTTATGGCTTATTAGTTGCATGATAATTGGCCCAAAAGGAATTTTCTGGAGGATAGATCCTTCAACATATAATTCTGATTGGGAAGATGTTATTAAATATGACCTAAAATAATTTAATATGTGAAAAAAGTATTCCTGAAAACAATACACCTTTTCTTCATGCCACTTATCACCTCTTTTATGTAATTTTTTAAACTTTTCTCACATTATCACATAGCTAAATTTTAAGAAAACTGTATTATAATTCTTGTACCAATAGCTCAATATTACATAAACTAATGTTGACTAACTATCTCAATTATTTCTATCACCCCATATACACATCATTTACTTACCTTAAAGGATATCTGGGTCTTCTATTTCATTAATTAGGTATATATGAAAATAGGACCCATTGTTGCTGTATCTCTCCTAACTATACCTCAGCTTTAAAAACTGCCTCTCCTTCCTTTCCTCATGTTGGCTTTGGCAAGCTTGTCAGTAAGAGATTCCTAACCCATAGTGATATTCATAAACGTGTTATAAAGGACCAGCCAACATTTTTATCCATCTGCCTATCCACAGTTACTGATCTAGGGAAAGACAGATATTCAATTCAGGATGACATGTTCCGTTCCCTGGGCTTTTTATATGTTAAAGTCTTTGAGAAATCAGCGGATACCAACGTTGTCTTCCTAGGGAAATATTCAACTTATCTAAAACTCTTAAGACTTCAAATTGTTTGAAAACCAATTCAACTACATTTAAAATTGATAATAGCCTCAAACATACATATATAAATTTCTAATACAAAATTTTTGATCATGCAAAAATGGGACTTAATGTAACAATGGAACTATTAGATGGAAAAGACAAGAACCCTGATCCTCACCCAGGAGAGACTTCCATCCATTCAACTCTCTCATTTGTCCCATTTTGTCCATGTCTATCATTAACCAGAAACCTGTAGCCACTCAGTTAACTGTGACTTTTATAGTAAAATCTTCACTAATTCTTGAGGAATATTTCAGGAAGTTTAACTACTGAGTGTTAACTTATACATGATTCTAAGATTGATAACTGGTGTGGATTGAAATTTGTCCATTAATAAGATATATTCAAGTCCTTATGCCCAGTATTATGCATGTAATCAAATTAAAAGCAAGGAGTTTTGAAGATATCATTACTAATGATGAGACCAAGATAGAAAAGAGGAAAATATGACAAGAATCTTTATGAGGAGATATTTGGACAAACAAGCCACATATTGGAGGAAGAGATTGAGTTGTGTCATAAATTGCCACTTCCAGAACCCAAGGGACCTCAGCAAATGTAAAACATTGATAAGGAGTTCTAATATCCAGGACTGTGAATTAAGCCACCCTATAAATTTCTGGGATATTAAGCAATCCAGTTAAGGGCCCTTGTTCTGCCAGCCCTAGGAAATTAAGAAAATAAAAATATGTAGAAAGGATAAATTGTCTATATCACTCCTCTAACAATATATAAGAATGTTTGTTTCCTTGCTTGAACTATTATATTTTATAGTTGTTTAAATTAAAAATATATATGAACTTGCATTTTATCAATAATGATATACTTCTTAAATGCTTAATTCTACTTTTAAAATTGTTTTTGAACTTTGATGATTTTAATTGCATATTAATATTATTTCTGTCAATTAAGTATTTTTTAATCTTTCTCTGCCATACAGAGACTGTGTTGACATTTTTTGCTACACCTGATTGGATTTTCATAACTTTTGAAGATTTGTAGGAGAACATTGCATACTTTAGTTTAAAATATGGGCAATAATCAGCCAAAATTCGTTTTGGATTAACTCTAGAAAATAGATATCAACCACCACAAACAAAAATACATTTGTAGCCAAAACTCAATTCTCTCTTTGCACTGTGCTTAACTATAAGAAAAAAGAGAAAATACTAAATCTCAAGAAGATATGTCCTGAGTTTCAAATATTATTTTCCAGTCAACCTGCTAGGGGAAAACATAAAAAACAAAACAAAACAAAACATACTGCCCTGTTTTATAGGCATAGCTGCAGACACTTATTGGTGTTAAATATGTAATAATGTTTAGTTATATTCTTGAATCCTTTTATGTAAGAAAATATGTCTGAAATATTTCTACAATTTAGGATGCTCTGAAAAGCATTCTGTTCATTGTAGGTTCTAGAAAATTATTGTAAATTTATTTTCATTTATTTTGCCATCACTCTTCTCTAAGTTCTGCTAACTTGCTTCAGGGAGTAGGGAAATACTTTCCTGAGTTTTATCTCCAAGTGCCATACATAGTTCACACTGTGAAGACTTGGGAAAATTCCTTCTTGTATTTCCAATAGGAGTGGGAAAAATAACCATTTTGTTATGATTCTAGAATGATCTGTTATCCTTAAAAAGGACTTTTCTCAACTTGGGCTATTTTCAGGTCTAAATGATGAGGGAAGGGAAATATTGAAATCCAACCACTTCTACCATTCCATTTTTGAGTATAGAAATACTGAACTTATTCATCTCTAGCTTTTGATATGTGGGAAGAAAAATATCCATTTTTTCACCCACTTCACCTTTCATGTATGGTCTAGGGTGTGGGAGTTACAAAGCTGTGAAACACTTGTGCATTTCACAGACCAGAAGCACAGGTTATGTAAAAGTTAGAGGTCCAATCATCAGACTATAGAATGTATCCCCTGTCCACATACTTCACAAGGACATCAATAAAGCTCCTATAAAATAAAATAAGATTAAAACAGAAGAAAATTATATAAGGAGACCTTATATAAGAAGTCTCCATTAAATGTCACCTTGAACTACCTACAATACTGATTTTTTTTTGAAAAATTGGTAGGAACAGAAGCAATACAAACCTGTACTGAAAGGGAAAGAAAAAAGACAAATTATAAGCAATTTCTGTAGACTGAACTCAGCACATAAACTCACTATCTAACCACTGACTTGGAACATGACTCCCAGGGATCATCTTCCCAGATACTTAGGGATTGTTACCATGTGCCAACTAGCAATGCATTTGGAAAAGACCTTGACCAAATAGGGGAACTACTAAATACAAATGTTTTTTTTTTTTATTACTACGAGATTTCAAAGTGTGTTGGTAGTTCATTCTAGAGGTTACGCTTATGCACACATCATCAGGATATCATTGATTGTCACAGTAAACAGTGCCTCAAGCAGGGTGGCTCCTGAGGGATCTAGAGACATCTAGACACTATAAGCAGGGCAGACAATCTTAGGAATTTGGCACCCTGTTAGAGGGTTTTATTTTGACACATATGTTCCTTAATGCAACAGAGTTAGAATCATTTATAATTTCCCGATATGTGGCTCTTCTGTTCTTTATTTGAACCTATAATTAGCATTATACTCATTAAATATATGTACAAGAGACTTAAATCTTCAGTCTGTTCATATGCCAGTTAAGACTTGAATCTCAGAAGTGTTGCAACACTTACTATCCAGTACATCAGACTCTCCCAGGACCACTAACAAAATGATGATGATGAAGAATACCCATCTCAAAAAACAGAGTATTTACAACTGCAAGCTATACAGTTCCATCCATCTGCTCTGAGGAATCTAAGCCATCTCTCAATCAGAAACAGAGTGGGCATTGATACCCTAAAATCCTCAAAATTGATGAATGTACAAACATAAGGGGGGAATACAACTATGGACTAAAGTAGGCTTAATATTACCTTAGCAATGGAAGATCTTGAAACATTGATATAAAGTTAGTGGGCATCAGAGATTCTAAGGGGAGGGAGAGGGAAGAATAGATGTAACATGGGACATTTCTGGGACACTGGAATTTTTCTGAATGACATTGCACGAATGGATACATGTCATTATACATTTTGTCAAAAACTTTAAAAGTGTAAACTATAATGTAAACTATTGACCATGGTTAACATCAATGCTTCAATGTGTTCATCAATTGTAACAACTATACCATAATTATGAAAGATGTTGATGGGGAAAGTATGGGAGGAGGAGGAGGTGGGGTATATACAAATCCACCTATGTATTTGATGTGTCATTTATGGATTCTAAAGCTTCTTTAAAAGCAAACTGAAATATTTTTTAATTGAAGGTAAAAGGACTTCAAGAAGAAAAACATGGATACAGATATGTAAACCAAAAATGATCTTATTGGGCCAAAAGAGCATACCCACCCTGATTGTGGAAAGGGTAGATCCATCCCTGTGTTTCAAGAGGACAGGCCATTTATCCTATCCCATGGAAAGTGTGTGCCATGAACCCTGATGTACAGGGAGAATGCCACCACCCCAGAGCTCTGATATATTGTTGTGCCCGATTTCAGATCCCCAGATGCACGGATGAGACCACATCGACAATGCAATAGCAAAAAGGGAGATTTACTACTAGC
>PVKH010008581.1:0-19392 GCA_004027955.1 Chaetophractus vellerosus | reverse complement strand
CAAACAAATGCTTTAGATAGCTCTGGGTGATTACTAACTGCCCTGTAGCAGGAGCTGATTCTAAGAACTCCTTACTCTGCTGTCATCTTGCTGGTTATGTATCGCTAATGTATTTTTAAACTCATCCATCGTGTCTTTCATTCTCAAAAGGTTTGTTATTTTTCTTTGCAGGCTTTCAAATTGTTCTTTATGCTCACCCATTTTCTTCTTAAAACTCTTTATTTCTTTGTTCATATTTTCATTAAATTCTTTTAATTGATTTAGGACAGTTGTGTGATAATCACTGATTATTTTTCTTATATCCTGTATCTCTTCATGATATTTGGTTTGTTCCTTTGCCTGGGTCTTGCATTACTGTTTCCTATTATGGCTTGTACGTTTTTCCTGATGTCTAGGCATCGAAATATGTTGGTGCATTCACTCAGATGGCCATTTTCTCTCTCTTACCTAGTGACGTTTCTTCCCCCACATCTCTTTTTTGATATTTGTTTCAACTTTGAAATTGCCCGACTTAAGTTATCAAAATCAGGCCAGGCATACACTAATGGGGAGCAGATTTTCTCCTTTGGTTAGGTTACAGAGATAACTGAAAATGGATTTGTCCATGCAACTTCCACAATGGCCAGCAGATGATGCTTATCAGCACATCTTTCCACAGACCTGTTTCAGTCTAGGCATTCCTGTGGTCCTACGTTGTATGTCCAGAGTGGAGTTCAAAGCAGGCTATGCTGCCCGGATTCACTAGAGTGACTCCCCCCTCCTTTTCCCTTGAAACAGCTGACAGGGAGCAAGATATCTGGTCCCTGTCAGTTAGCTCCACCTAGTCAGGGGTTTTACTCCAGCTTAATATCTTGGGGATAGGGTAGGGGAGTCATTTTCAGCCCCTCTGTGGGCTTGTTAAGTCATGTTTGTTGCTTTGAGTTCTTTATCTCTCTGCCTCTCAACCAATTTGTGTACCACTGTTCTGGTTTGCTGACCACAAAAGCAGGTCCTTGGACAACTTTTGTTTTTTTTTTGTTTTTTTTTTTTTTGTGTGAGAGCATTGAGCACTGCCTTTTAGTTCAATGCCATCTTCCCACAATCCCTCGCCCTCATTTTTTAAAGAATATCTCACCAAATAGTAGTAGAATATTCTTGGTTGTCAGTTGTTTACTCTCAGCTCTTTAAATATTTCAGCTCGGGGCCGGCTCGATAGCGCAGTGGCTAGGGCACCGGCATACCACATGGGAGGCCCCGGGTTCAGTTCCCGGGGACCTCTCCTAGCGGGCAGACTGCCTTGAGAATGGCAAGCCGCCATGGGCGGGCCAGAGCCGCTGTGGGCAGGGCAAAAAGCTGCCATGGGCAGGGCAAGCGCCGCCACGGGCAGGGCAGGTCGCCCGCGAATGGAGCGCAGCCAGCCACCCGCGAACTGAAAGCCGGCCGTGAATGGAAGCAGAAGCCGCCTACAAGTGGGGAAAGCTGCGCCTGCGCAGTGACCAGTCTCGGTGTGTCGCCGCAGTGGGGGGGAAGGGGAGATATGTAATAAAATAAATAAATCTTAAAAAAAATAAATAAAAAAATAAGTAAATAAATATTTCAGCTCATTCTGATCCTAAATTATAACTTAATCTAACTGGTATTCCCCTGTACATAACACATTGCTTTTCTTTCAGGCTTCAGATCACGCTCCCTGTCCTTTGCATTTAATAGTTTTACCAATATGAGATGGGGTATATTTTCTTCAGTTTTATATTATTTGGTGTTCTCTGGGCTTCTTGGATGTGCATATTCATATCTCTTCCTATATCTGAAAAGTTTTTGTTATGATTTCTTTGAATATTTATCCCCCCCCTTTTTTTTCTTTCATTTCCTTCTGTTATGCCCATAATGCATATATTGCACACTCAATGGTGTTCTCCAGGAATATTAGCTATTTTGGCGCTTTGTAATTCTGTTTATTTCTGCTCTCCAGCCAAATTTTAATTACCTTGTCTTTAAATTCAATGATTCCTTCTTTTGCCAGCTCCAATCTGCTATTGAAAACCTTTTGGGAATTTTTTTAGTTCAGTTATTGTGGTCTCCAATTCTAGTAGTTATGTTTGTTTTATTTTTAAATTTTGTATCTCTTTGGGATTCTCATATTGTCCATTTTGTTTCATGATACACATTAGTTATTTCTCTATATTTTCCTTCATCACTTTGAGCATATTGAAAATCATTATTTACATTGTGTATAATTCTTTGCCAGAGAAACAAGGCCTTGCTGCAAAACCATATAGTTTTCTGATGTGATTCTTATATTGGGGTTTCCATAAATATATCATCATCTCCACATCTATTCCCAGATATCTTAGTATCATAGGTTTCCTAAGCCTATGGCCCAAATACCATGACTGTCATCACCACACCATAAGCCCACTTAAGAGCCCTTTCATGTTCTGGGACCCACTCATAATTTGCATTGTTCTCCCATTGAAACAGATGTATGTGTGTGTGGAATGATCTTCCCTTATGTCAACCAATTAGAAAAGTTATGTAATAAATTTACACAATTCCATGTGCTATATATACCATAGTGCTCAACTAAGAGTTCAAAAATTATTAGGTATACATCATTGAATTTTTCTGAATATAGCATTATTATAATTATTTTAATTAATAATCACTTTAGTGATAGAAAACCTTGTTTCATAGCATTGTTACATAAAATAAAATTAAAATATTTTAAAACTTCTTCTTTTATTTAAAATACTTTTAAATATCTATACTTAAGTTCTATAATATACAGATTTCATTATAGTTGTGTATTTAATTAATTAATAGGTAAAATGCACTCAAAAATAGTACTTACAATAATGTACATCCTTAAAGGTTTTATAATCCATCTTCTAGTAAAAGTACAGCAGATGGATTAGACTTGAAAACATGGGAATAGATGAGATAACAAAATGCACATTTTTAATTTTAAACTACATTTTTTCAGTTGTGAATTGCTGTGTAAATATGACTCTTTGAAGGCTCATTGTTAGTGGATGTGTGGACACATTGGTGAATAGGATGTACTAGATCAACTGAGTCATGGTGAGTGTTATTCCATCTAATTGGAGGCCTTATAAAAGGAATAACTTAAAGAAACCACATGATTCAGAAGACAGTCAGAGAAACCCACAAGATTAGAACTTGTGATGGAGGCCAAACTTCAATCTAAGGCATCCAAGGATTATAGCAACCAGCAATAGAAAGCAGCTGATTTCAGGGAAGAAGCATAGTCTATCAAAACATTTTACATTGGATTTTGAAAACCTGAGCTAATAAATTTCCATTGTTTAGCCAATCAATGTTTGGTATTTGTCACAGCAGCAAATTTGCACACTTGCAAATTCAGACACCACCCATTTTATGATTAGGCCTTGTTATTTCAAGCTCCAGTTCTTCCTTTAATCCTGCAATTCCCTCAGGATGCTCTTCTTCTTATTGTTCTTCACCTAACAAAATCATACTTACTCTGAAAGATTCATCTGAAATGACACTTCCCTTGAGAAATCATTTCTTTTTTCTTCTGGTCATTATGATGTTCCTTCCCTACCTTCCCAAATACCATGTTTATGCCTCTTTTATAATAATACCACAACTTGAACTGTACTCTTATTAGTAATATAAGCATGTTTCTCCACAAATAGATTAAGAGCTCTTGTCATGAGTCTTTTCTATTATCTAAGAAATTTTCAGCCCCACCCTGCTCACAATCTGCTTCCCAACAAACAATATTTTGTCCAGGGCTCTGCATATTATAAGTACCTGATAAATTTTAAACAGAACTGAAATTTTAGCAATAAATTCAGTTAGTAAGTATTGAGGATCTAGCTTAGTTTTCTGTGAGGATCTCAAATAACATGATAAGATCCCTGCTTAAGAATATTTTCAAGTCTTGTATATACTTTGGCAGAAACATTAAGGCCAAAACAGATTAAAGGAAATGTGCTATGAAGGTAGGTAAGTACAATGTAGATAAATAATAGGAAATTATTTGACACAAAGGACCTGGGAAAGTTTTCATGGAAGCAGTCAGATATGAGCTAGGGGATGAGAATTATTGGGATTGATAAAGATGGAGAAAGAGGTATTTCAAGTATAGGGAAACAATTTGAGGAAATTCATTCAGTGAAAGACTGGAGCAAGTTTATAGAAGAACAGTCAAGTGATACACATGGCCAAATGCCCTGCAGTGTCTGGAATACCAAAATAAGGAAACTGTATCTGGTTGTAAATTAAGGAGGAACCATTCATCGATCTTCATTGAGAATTCATGGATAATTTTTTTCAATCATTCAACAAATATTTTTGAGCACTGCAAAGTGGCATGCATTATTTGCAGTATTGGGAATACAGGAATGAACGATACAGATAAAGGTCCTTACCTCTTAAGTGTATATGCTAATGTTAGTGATGGGATATGGGGTAATGAGGTATAAATGAACCAAAAATAAATAGTGTGTTGAGGAGTGATTAGTGCTATGAAGAAAACCATGGTAAGAAAGTGAAAGGGAAACTATAGTGAACAGAAAAGTTAGGGGAATAATCTCAGTAATTCCTATGCAGGTCTTAATAATAATACCAGAGTTTTACAAAAAAGGGTTTTGTAGGACATGGAGACAGATTTGCTCATAAGGTGGAGAAATCAATAGCCCTCATGAACCCACCTTACATGTTTGTGTGCTCTCTGCCAAATTCTGGTTTTCTTTCATAAATGATATTCATATCACTTTGTCCAATAAGTAGTTAATTAGCCTGAGACCTGATTCTGTCTGTTTTACAAGTTATGCACAGAATGGTCAATGAGATTGTGAAAATCTGAGAACAGCTGTTCATCACAGTCAAAAGGATGATCATCAAACAAATTTTATTTTGGGTCTTTTTTTTAACCTCAGTGTCTCACCAATATCTTTAATTAATGCTCTACGGTTTATGTGTATTGGGAACCAAATCTCCCCACAAAGATAAAATGATTTCAATGCTGGGAAATCCCTTTAGGATTTGCTGCAAAACTAATTTGGTTCTGTAAAGAACAAAATTATTAACAGTGACCTATTAGTTATCTCCTTTATGTTTTTTCTTTAATCCCAAATGTTTAGAGACCATCATTTATATTTTGAAATTCTTTAAGCCCTAATAGCATAAAGCAAATAAAAAGCTATTATAAAACTCTTCTTTGTAAAATCCAGGTAAGAGAAGGTTCTATTTATTTTTATAATAATAAAATCCAATATTTATTTTCTAAATTTATTTATAATTTCTTTATTGTTCTTAGATTTCAATTACTTAGTTATCTTTCTAATTTTTCACTAAAATGAAGACTTTGGAAAGCAAGGTTTATAGAAAAAGCTGCAATGATTTCTTCTGATTAGAAAATATAATTTTAAACTTACAGATTTAAAATTACTCTTAAATAATTCAAGCTTGTGATTTGAAAATTTTTTCAATCTAATTAGATGAATGATTCAGTTGTCTAGTTGTAATGCCTTGAAATAGTAAAATAAATAAAATTTCACCAACATCCTAGATTTTGATATTTTGATCATAGAAAAATTAACCCATTTTAACATTGAATTTACAAGATTATCATTTTCAGTCTATATGTCATCATACATCACTGAAGAGTGAGTGATGGTAGCACTTTAAAGAAAAAAAATTGGTCTCAAATCCTAAGAAGATTACTTTTCACTTTTTCTCTATCTGGGAAAACTATGTATAAAGTCAAGATTACTTTTACATTTTAATTTATAAGTTATTGTGAGATTCATTGAAAAATCTTATAATTTTCCAAAGGAAAAAACATTGAGTCAATTCAGATAAAAGAATGACACCTCTATTTAAAAACCATGTTTTGATTAATTTCTTTGTAGACTTTCTAAATTAACAATCTCAGTTTGCACATACTAAAAGTTCACTCAGTATCATTGGTAGGAACTGAAAAGCTTACGTGGCCTAGGTGATCAGAGAGGATATATACTTTGAATCAATTCATTCTTTTTCCCATAGCATTTTTTTGTAATAATAAACTTTATTTTTAGAGAAGTTTTTGATTTCAAGAAAAATTACTCTGAAAATATAGGGAATTCCCATATAACACACCCTAACATCCACATACATAATTTCCCCTATTATTAATATCTTACTTTAGTGTGGTGCATTTGTTACAATTGATGAACCAATATTGAAGCATTGTGACTAACCAAAGTCATAGTTTACATTATGGTTCACACTTTGTGCTGTACAGTATTATAGGCTTTGACAAATGTATAATGTCATGTGCCATCATTGCAGTGCCAGACCAATCTCACTATCCTCAAATTTTATACCTCCTTTCATGGAAGTATAAGTCACAATACTTTCAAATTTTTACAATCTAATTAAGAAATTGCTCTGTAATGTCAACAATCAATGTATATTATCCACAAGCACTTCTATATTATGTTGTGTTTGCAAAACTTGCTGGAAGATTTGAAAGTAGAAATCAGTGTGATCTGCAGTATTTAGTTAAGATTTTATTAATTAACATTATTTTTAAAATATGCCTTGAGTAAAGGATGGAAAGGATTTGGATTTAAAGGCAAGAACACCATGACCAGAGTCTGTGTTTATGGAAATAACTGTGGTGCTTGAAGCAGGGAGGTGACCAAAGGGTAAACAGAATGACAAAGTTGGAAGTGCTGATGGACATGTGGGGGATGAAGATAGAGAAGGATAAGATTAAAGAGAACTTTAAATGCCATGCTAAGGAATTTGAATTTGTCTTAGGTGTAACAAACAATGAGATATTATTGGAAGCAGTTTGCTAATTTCTGACAATAGGAAGTTATGGCAACTGAATTCACAAAAAGGTAAATGGAACTGGAAATGAACAAAGGAATGTGACCTCAAGTAAATAATCCAAAAATGATTGCACCTATTTGATAAAACAAAAATATTAGGAGGAGATTCTGTAGAACAAATCAGAAAGGGTACATGAGGAATATTTATAAAATCTCCTATTTGGGGCCGGCTGTAGCCCAGTGGACAGGCCTGGTTCACCACATGGCAGACCGCCTTGAGAAGGCAAGCCACCGTGGGCGGGGCAAAAGCTACCATGGGTGGGGCAAAAAGCCGCCACGGGCAGGGCAAAGCCGCCACCGGCAGGGCAAGTCGCCTGGGAGCAGAGCAAAGCTGCCCGTGAGCGAGGCAGGCCACCCACAAGCAGGCAGGGCCGCCACGCAGTGAGCTGACTTGGCGTGTCGCCCCAACGGGAGAGACAAAGCAGACACAGAAGCACGCAAAAAAATGAATAAATAAATAAATAAAATGAACACAGCAAGAACAAGCAGAAAGGGGGAGAGATATGTAACAAACAAAAAAAAAAACAACTCCTATTTATTCACTATTATGAGTTTATGGCCACAAATCTTATAATATTATAACATAAAGTCCATTAAAGCAACAATTGGGAAGCACATATATAAGTGGAGGCAAAAATAATATTTTACTTATAAGTAGTCTCAGAGAGATTGCTCTGTCAAACCAGAATTAGTTTATAAAATGTTTGCTGTAAATATGAAGGTGACATATACAAATTAGTTTTTAATTAAATTTTACTAGCTTTCCAAATGATTTTCTGTAGAACTGAGCAGTCCCCTCTTTCAGCCTTAGTGATTTTTATGTACTACTTAAAATACATAAGTTAATATCTCTACAGTTTGCTCTTTGCAAAAATAATTCCATTGAGATGGTATATGAAAGGTATTTGCTCAGTCAAAATTAAACATCTAGGAAAATTGTTTTTAAGGAATTTGAATTAAAAAGCTGATGTTGAAATTATTTGGAAATTTTGAACTAAATATTCATATCCTACATTTGTATATTTATCTGCATAAAGTCACACAGAAAACCTTTACAACAGTAAGCAGTGTCTCTGTTATTATCAAAATAGTCTTGTGAATCCTGACCACCAACTGGAGGTCACACACTGGACCCTTTAGGGGAAATAGTTCTCCCTAGATGTTTCTGTGCTTGTAGTTGAAAGACAATATAGAAAGCTTTATAAAACTCAGCCTCTTGAACTAGTAATTCCTTTATTAAATCCTTTTATTTATAGAGAAATTTGAAGGGAAAATTAGATACATTTCATGTTAGAATCTTATTTCTCCATATTCCTTTCTCAGAGATATTAGAGATGACAAATGATAACCACTCCTTCACAAATGAATTTATCCTTATTGGATTTATGGATCGACCAGAGCTGAAGCCCCTTCTGTTTGCGGTGTTCTTTGTCATCTATCTAATAACCATGCTGGGGAATCTTGGTTTGGTGGCATTGATCTATATGGACCATCGCCTTCACACACCAATGTACATTTTTCTGGGCAACCTGGCTCTGATGGATTCCTGCTGTTCCTGTGCCATTACCCCCAAGATGTTAGTAGACTTCTTTTCAGAAGACAAATTGATTTCCATTTATGGATGTATGGCACAATTTTATTTTCTCTGTCTTGCTGAAACTGCGGACTGCTTTCTTCTGGCATCAATGGCTTATGACAGGTATGTGGCAATATGTAGCCCACTGCAGTATCACACCAGGATGTCAAAGAAACTCTGCATTCGGATGACCACTGTGGCTTACATAGCTGGAAATGTGCATTCCATGATTCATATAGGTTTTCTATTTAGGTTAACTTTCTGTCGATCTCATGAAATAAATCACTTTTTTTGTGATGTTCTTCCTTTGTACAGACTTTCCTGTGTTGACCCTTTTCTCAATGAACTGATGATACTTATCTTTTCAGGGTCAGTTCAAATCTTCACTATTACCATAGTCATAATCTCTTATCTTTACATCCTTTTCACTATTTTCAAGCGGAATTCCAAACAGGGAATAGGCAAAGCCTTATCAACCTGTGCATCCCATTTTCTCTCTGTCTCAATATTCTATGGTTCTCTTCTCTTCATGTATATTCGACCAAGTTCTTTTAATGAAGAAGATAAAGATATCCCTGTTGCTATTTTTTATGCTCTAGTAATTCCTTTATTAAATCCCTTTATTTATAGTCTAAGAAATAAGGAAGTAATAAATGCCATGAAAAGAAATATGATGAAGAATAAATCTCAGAACATTGTTAAACAAATATCTTAGCCTGTAGCAAACTGATTTTAAACTGAAAATCTTTTTACAAGGTCAAAGAATACTGAGAAAATGTAAAATGCCCCTTGTATATATAAAAATCAAATCAGTTATCTATGATGATAGGTAATTCAAATAATGTTTAACTGGATATATAAGTTCAGATAGTTGGGTTTCTGCTATGATGTATTTAAAAATCAAAGATATTATAAACCATTAGAAATTAATAAATGATTACTACTGAAATCACAAATTGTGTCACAGTATGTTTAAATACATTTTTTTTCAACAAATTAAATAGACATCAGTATATAAATACAATTTTTGGCACTTACATCAAATCCCCAATCTTACAAACGCAGTTACCTTCCAAGTTCTCAAATATCAATCCTGTCTTCTGCAACACCATCTATGAGATGTAAACTGTACTTGTGAATTTAATTCTTGAATTCTTGAAGTTCCATAAACCAGAGAAGCCATATACTACTAGATAATGCAACTCCCCCAGCCCCCCAAATGGGGCATCTTAAAGCATGTGGTCTTATTCCTAAGCATGATGGCTCTCTGTACTAGAACCATTCCTGCTATATATCAGTAACTTCAAAGAAACATGTTTATCATATTGAAAATCCCAACTTGGCTCTGTTCCTTCTTTGTTCTTACACCCATATACGGTTATACCCCATATAAACCCTTGTAAGCCCCTGGATTACACAGCACTCTTCTGAATGTCCTGTAGCCACCCAGAAACTGCTTTCCTGTTTGTAAGTTTTCTAAGAAACTGTTACTATTTTGCTATATAGAGTAGCCTCCTTCATGGTCTTAAGGTGCCCAACAAACTTTGGTGGAACCTACTTTATAAGTTCATAGCCAGATAATTCTCTGTTCTAGAGATTGTTTGAATATGAATCCATGTGAAATATTTATTCTCAATAAAAAATATTTCTATTTTTAATCTTAGTCATTTATCCTCTCAACCTCTCCGAAATAGAGTATCTTCATAATGGGGATTTATCACTCTGTACTTGAAAATGATGACATTTATACTAGAAGCCCTATGGATTTGAATATTTTCACATCATTTGTTCATGATGCATGAGGATGCAATTCCTGAATTTATCAACTAAATCAATGATTTTTCCTTTCATGCCATTACTTGTCTTGTTTATTGTTAGGAATAACATACAACCTGCACTAATTCCATTGTAAAGTATTGTTGTATTCATAGCATTACTAGAAAGTAGGAGGTGCTATTTAAGAATAAATTAGGTAAATAATAGTGAAAACCAAAAATCTGAACAAGACATTTTTATTGATCTCTTAATTGTGCTAATATGAAGGAAATATCACTTTGAGAGACTACCTTTTGCTAAGAATATACCTTCATTACTAATGAGTAAGGCATTATTTTTCATGAGTTTCCAGAGTGAAAACTCAGTTTGAAATATTAAGTAACCTTCCCAAGTTCATTTAGCTGATACACGAATGTTGCTGGATTTGGATCAATACTTCCTTTTCCCCATAGAATTTTACAGCTCCTTTCACAAAAGTTCATAATGGATAATCTCAGAATGCTTACTATCTAATAGGGGTATCAGATATACATTTATGAAAAAAATGATGCAGATAATACACAAGCATTTCTAAATTATTTTGGGTATATAAAGTATACTTTGGAGTTCGGACAATGGAGATCAGTCTAGCCTGGAGTATTTAGTTAAACTAGCATTAGAAATGACTGTACCTTAAAGAATGGAAAAAAATATTGATATTTGGTGGGAAAGAGGTATAATAGATTCCACACAGTAAATATTCATGGAAATAAGTGTAACATAGGGTCTAAGGAATGAGGAAGTTAAATGAGAGTGGAAAGAATCAGAAACCTAACAGAGCTGGGGACGAGATTTGGTGAATGTAGGAAATAAGGATGGAAGTAGATCAGGATACTGGAAATATTCACGGCCCCCTATGGAATCTGAATTTATCTAAAAATCATCAAATATTGAAGCCTTCCTGGCAGCTGAACAATAAGATCGCATCATTCAGAATATTGATCTGGCATTTGATTGGAAAGAGACACTGGAAGCAATGAAATTAAGTGCAATAATCCAAATAAAAAGTGATAAGAATTAAAAATGGAGGATACTCTAAGAAAGGAAATGGGATCATAGTTATAAGCGCAATTTTAGGAAGAACTAAAGTAAATTTTCACTTTTGGATACTGAAAGATAGTCTTATATTCTTACTATTTATATCAAAGTTGTCATATTTTATTTTATATTGCCAGTACTTAATACAGTGCACGGCAAATTTGGACATTTGTTAAGGATTGCATCATGTTCATCACAAAAGGCATGTTCAAGTCTCAATCCAAGTTCCTGTAGTTGTGAACATCTTTGTAAATATAATATTTGAAGGTATTATTATTAGTTAATGTGTGGACACATTTTTGGGTAATGTCTTCCAAGATACTGTATAGATGAGGCCAAATAGAATCAAGGTTGATCATAATTGATATGACTGGAATTCTTATAAGCTAAGGATATTTTCAGACAGTCAGTAGAAGTAGTAACCTGAAGTAGCAGAAATCACAGCAACAGACACAAGGAGAGAGAGATCACCATATGAGGTTAGATAGTCAGAAATAGAGACACTGGGAACAGGTGTTAAACTTCTAGTCTCCAAATTGCAGGACAATAAATTGCTGTTTTTAAGCCAACTCATGAGATATTTGACATAACAGCCCTGTGAAACAAAGACATTCAATAAAACCTTCATGAGTACATGATGTATAAACTAATGTGCTTTTTTGATATTTGTAATTAGTGAATTTCACCAGTTTTTCATATATTTATTGACTATCTTTATTTTTTTCTAAAAATCACCTATTCATGTTCTTTGTCTACTTTTTCAATGGCCCTTATCATTTTTCTTATTACTTAAATATAATCATCTTATAGCATAAGGCTATTGAACTTTTATACATAGCTGTGGTACTTTTTCCCCAATAATTTGCTGTACTTCTAATTTTGCTTCTGATGATTTGTGATATACAAAAATTTTCCTTTTAAGATATTCATATCTATGATTACTTCCTTTGTAGTTTCTCACATTTCGTTGCTGCTTAGAAACTTCTATTTATGAAATCTCATAATAATTGATATTTTCAGAGCCTTCCATTTTCAACTTTTAAAATAAATAAACAGGTTTTAAAAACATCAGCTATCAGAAATTAAAATGTGTGCCAAATCTACAATAATTCAAACAACTTCATATTGTTTCAAGAATCAATATACAGCTTGTGGGACAAAAAGTATTGTCCAGAAGCCAACCAAGTATCTCATAAGAATAAAATCAAACCAATCATGAAAAAAAAGGATTATTTTATTTTTTATCTTGTGGCACTTTGACTATTTGGATCTTCTTTCTTTGTGTGTTTTGTCTTATACTGCTTTTTAAAAATATAGCAGCGTATTAATATTTTTTAATTTATAAGTTTTAATTTGCAATACAGGAAATACTGACAGATTCAAGTCACAGAAAGAAACATTATTTTGTGTCCAAAATAACATTTAAGAGCGTAAAGAATTCCAGAAAACAAAAGTTAATGGAGTTGTTTGGAGAGCTCTGAATTAGGTAGAGGTTGTACCTGTTGTATACATTTTCTAATTAGTTGGCACTGTTAATTTTAAATATTGCATCTATTTATTCCCTTGCCCTTCTTTAAGGCACCAAAGTTTTAATTTGTTTGTTTTTTATGTGTTATTGAATCTCTTCTGCCATCCCATACAGACAGTAAATACCAAAGGTTGTTGAGGGTGAACAATGAGACTTATTTGAGAATAATGAGAAAGAAAAGGTGATTTACTGAAAGTTCCTGGGGAAAATATATTTTTTATTTTAGAAGCTCCACAAAAATGGTAGCCTTTCATCCTCTCAGTGTCATGGTTGGTGGATATGAAATCCGGCATTGTCTTCATCCCTTTCAAACAAGAAGGAAACTAGACAGGGCATGAAGTCAATGTGTAATAGAGGATATACCTGAAAAGCAGAACCAGTCTTCTACTCTTTAATCCAGTTGATTTTTTGCTCTTTTCACTTGTTTGGGGAAAATGTTTCATTGGCAACTGTGTGATTATTATTTGAGAGATACAGTCTTTTATCTTTGTCCTTTTATATTCTATTTCAGATTAATCCTCAGATAATCTTGTATCAACACAGAACTTTTGAGTTGTGTGCATTTCATGATTACAGTACATCTATTGAGTCCTTTATTTTGTTACTACATTTTTACTTTCCAATAACTGTCCTTTTTTTTTAAGTTGAGAAACAGAGAGGCTTTTTAATTTGTGTACAGAAATACTAAAATGGATTGTAGGATTTAACCCAGGCCACCTGGGTCCAGAATTCAAAGTCTTAACTCCTAAATTATACTATGCATAGCATGAAGAAGTTGGTCAAAGACAAGTTGTTATCGAGTTTGCAGACTGTGACATTTTTTTCAGGGCACTAATGTTTGACAGCAACAAACGAAGCCAGATCATAAAGAGCTTTGGGGTTCTAGAGATGGCAAATGATATTTATAGACATAAGAAGAAAGTTTGTTTGGCTCCTATTGATTGGGCAAAGGTTTGCCTATCTTATGGAGGAATATTAGGACAAGAGGGCTTTATTTTGTATTGGGTCAAGGGTAATGAACTTGGTTGTCTATCTGGGTCAGCTGCCTAGATGGGGATTTCAAATTCAAAAGATAAAGAGGAAACTTAAGAGGGCATTTTTCATGCATTTCTAACAAACCTGAAGCAATTATTGTTTGCTGCTAAGGTTTCCACTACAGATGTAAGAAAAGAAAAAGGTCCTTATGTTTTCTGTTTGGTTGTGGCAGCCAAGATTGAATGGGAAAATACAAGATATTCTAAAAATATGGGGAAAGGGGAAATAATCTTTGCTGCAACTTAGGAAAAAACTTATAGACATTGGGGGGAAAAAGAGGGCATTTTTCTATACAATTGTATCAATTTTCCCTTTTTGTCATCCCCTCATTTTGGAGGACTTGAAAAAGATGTTAGTCTCTGACTCAATACTGACTTTCCTGCTTCATTCCTAATTCCAAAGGTTAGCTGAAGTTAGAGGTTTTCATCATATGGGGTTAGTCATTTTTTTCCCAATGACCTAGATCTTTTAGCCATCATGGCTAAGGGAAGAACATTAGGCCAAGGTAGAGAGAAAGGAATTAAAATAATTTAACTAATTTGAGTTTTAAGCTAACCCTTGTTCATGCTACACTTCCTGACAATTGAAGATGGTAGGTTAAAGGAGCTTTTAGCTGTTGGGTAAGAACTTGCAAAGTGCTTGTTTAGAGTTCCAGTAAATTGGGAGGCTCTGTTGTTTGAGAGAATAACAGGAATTCCCTAGGTGTGGAATTAAAAATTTAATAGTTTTTAGCTACTGAGAGGGCAGTAGCCTTTGGACAAGGAAAAGCCTTGACCCATCCATAAAATACACTTATGGTAACAAGGACATACTCATATCCCATAGACAGAGGTAGCTGTATAAAAACCATTTGAAGATATCCAAAAGGGTTCTGTCAGTTGAGCTATTGACCTTGTTCCACCTTCACAGTTTTACCAGGGTTATATTAATTGGCAGGTAGAAAATTTATATATTCATGTTGCTTCTCATTTGAAGTCTCCCCTGCCCCTCTTTTCTGCTGAAGATGGAACACTGACCTGGAGCTGATTATAAGCACTTTTAGAGAAGCATCAGAGTAAAACACTGTAGGTGACAAGTAAATTTTGTCGTTTTAATGGCATGTAGCATTTTTAAAAATAATAAATATGAGCAATAATGCTATACTGTTTTCCAATTTCATGTAGACCAGCATCAGGACATATCATGGAAAGTAAGAACATTGTTAAGTCCTTAGGAATTTTATACACTCTCTAAATATTTATATGAATAATATTTTACCTATGTAAATTTAATCAACAGAAGGTTAGAAAATCTCTTTTATTTTGACCTTTGCAATTTGACTCACAACTTATCAAATGAAACTATTTATACCACCTCCCTTTTTATAATGTGAAAGAACAATTTCTTTGTGATTTTCTAGGCGTCCTCTGGAAAAACCCAAAGACAGTTTGAAAAAACAAATATATAAACATTAGGGTCTGATTTTGAGAGGGCAAAATGTTAAAATTTGTCTGGAGGTTTGAGCACTTGGCTAAATCAGATAATGAGTCACTGATAAACAATAGTTGGTTATCTACTTAATCAACATAACAAAAGATTTTAAAAGTAAATATAATCATAGTGGAGTGATATATATGGTGAAAAATGCACCTAAATCATACTTTTATTGGCTATGATTGTATTCATACTGTCATGGATAAGTTTTCTCATTTGACAGAGGCCCACAGAGTAGCTAACAATATATTAAGCTTTCACCCTGGAGAAGTCCTACTTTCTCAAATAAAATGACAAAAATCGCTGAAATATATAAGCCATGCCTAATAAAAGAAAATAGGCTGATATGCCAAGAATTCTGTTTTTATGGCTGTGCTTAAAAACTTTTTTCCTGTTAAAATGAAACAGCCTAATAAAAATTATTGCAGAAGAGTTTCATACTAAAAGCCTCCTTATTACTCAAATGTGGTTTCTATCTAAGCCCAACTCTGCAAATTAAACTTACTACTTTCTGCCCTGGTGTAGGACATGGTGCCTGGAGATGAGTCTCCATGGTACCGAGAGATTATTATTAAGCGTCAACCAGTGACAGATTTAAAAAAAGATCTTGAACAAAAGGCTGAAACATCAAATAAAAAGAGTTTTTATGGCTAAGAGATTTGAAAGTGAGACAGGTGGTCATTCCAGAGGATGTGCCTATGCATGTCTCAGACACATTTCACTAACTGCCACAGTAAGCAGAGCCTCAAAACACAGTAAAGAAACAAAAATGTTCCTGAGGAGTCTAAGGTCATCCAGACACCATGGAAAAGGCACACAACCTCATGAAATTGACACCCCTCCAGTGGGCCCTATTTGGGAATATATGATAAACTATTTCCCCATTATAACATAATTATGCTAATTTATTATTCCTCTACTTAGGATTCTTCTACTCCTTTTTTTTGAATCTATAATTTTCATTATACCTATTAAATATATGTCTGACTTAAACGTTCAGAGTGATCATGTGCCAGTTGAGCCCTGAATCCCAGCAGAGTTGCAGCCATATCCTGTTTTGCAATTCTACAGACTTGCCCTGGGCAACTAACAAAATGCTGATGATGGAGAAGTCCCATATCAGAAACAAGGAGTATATACAACTGCAAGCAAAACAATCCCATCCACCTTCTCCATAATATCTAATATCATTCTCACCCTGAAGCAGTCAAAGCAGACATCTTCCCAAGTTCATCAAAACTGAGGATTGATCAAACCTAAGGGGGCATTGTAACCATGGACCAAAGTAGAATTATTGTTCTTGTAGTTATCATGTTTGAACAGAAGAACTTGTAACATTGATATAGATAGTGGTTGCCAGGAGTCTAGAAAGGAGGAGGAGGGATGAATAAGTGGAACACAGGGCATTTTTAGAGCATTGAAATTGTGCTGCCTGATAGTGCAATGATGGATATATGACATACATATTTGTTAAAGCCTATAAACCTGTATACCACAAAGTGTAAACCATAATGTGAACTACCAACCTTGATAAGAAGCAATGCTTCAATATTGGTTCATCAATTGTAATGAATATACCACTCTAATGTATGATGTTAATGTGTGTAGGTGGGAGGAGAACTATACTGGAATTCCCTATACTTTTCATGTAATTATTCTGTAATCTGTGCCCTTTGTCTTCTCTTCTCCCAAAAGGATGACTTTGTTGCATATGTTTTTGCATTTCATGTTGTCATTCAAGTCCAAAGTTCCCTTCAGGATTTTTTCTCTTTTTTTTATCTATCTATTCTACTATCTGTCTGATTTCAGATGTACTATCTTCAACATTGCTGATTCTTTCTTATGCCTGTTGAAATTTGCTGTTATGTGCTTCCAGTGTATTTTAGATTTATTGAATTGTGCCATTAATCACCATCATATCCTTTATCTTTTTATGTAAGTTTACAATTTTTTTGTTATGTTCTCCCAGTATCTTCTTGCTATCCTTAATCGCTTCCTTCACTTCACTAAGTTGATTCATGATATTAATTTGGACATTTCTGATTAGTTGTTCCATGATCTGCATCTCCTCCTATTTTTCAGTTGTTCATTAGACGGGGTCATGTCTTCCTGATTCTTAGTATGGGTTTGTAAATTTTTTGTTGGTGTCTAGGCATCTGCTTATCTTGATGGGCATATTCAGTTGGTTATCTTCTCTTTCTATTCTAGGGTATTATTTTGTTGTTGTTTTTGTTTCTGTGTTTAAGTTTCATGTTGACAATTCATTCCTCTTATTCTATTCCCTTGCTGTTGTCTATGTTCTGGTTTTCTTTGGCTTCTTTAACTCCAGTAGAGACCCCATGATAAGCCACAGAAGAACAATCAATGAATTCAGAAAGGTTGAAATAATACAGAGTAATTTCTCTGACCTCAATGGAATGAAGCTGGAAATCCATAAGGGTCAGAGAACCAGATTGTATTTGAAGTACTTGTTCAAGGACTTAGGCAATAAAAAGTTATAAAAGGCATCCAAATTGGAAAGGAAGAAATAAAAACTTCACTATTCTTTGAAAACCCTGAAAAATCTACAGCAAAGCTTCTAGAGCTTATAAAAGACTTCAGTTGGGGCCGGCTGTATAGCCCAGTTGGTAGGGTGCCAGTTTACCATATGGAAGGTCCTGGGTTCGGTCCCCGGGCCTCCTCAAACAGGTGGACCGCCTCGAGAAGGCAAGCCAATGCGGCGGGGCATGCCACCGTGGGCAGGGCACACCGCCGTGGGCAAAGGCAAGCCCCTGAGGGCAAAGGCAAACCCCTGTGAGCAAGGGTGAGCCCCCATGAGCAGGCGGGCTGCCGCGCTGGTGAGCTGACTCAACAGGTTGCCCCAGCAACGGGAGGCAAGCAGACAAAGAGGAACGCAGAGAAAACTGAACACAGCAAGAACAAGCATAAAGGGGGGATGCATAATAAATAAAAATAAATCTTTAAAAAAATAAAATAAAAGACTTCAGTAAAACGGCAAGCTAAAAGATTAATGTGCAAAAATCAGTAGCATTTCTGCACACTAAAAATGAGCAATGTGAGAAGGAAATCAAGGGGAAAAAAATCCCATTTACTATAGCAACTACAAGAATCAAATACATAGTAGCAAATTTATCTAAAGATGTAAACAACTTTTATTCAGAGAAGTACACAACACTGTTAAAGGAAATCAAAGAAGACCTAAATAATGGATGAATATTACATGTTCATTGACAGGAAGACTACACATCATACAGATGTCTATCTTAATCAAACTGATTTACAGGTTTTTTTTTGTTTTGTTTTGTTTTTAAATTAATTTTTTATTTATTTTTTATATATCTATGTACATTTTTAGGATTCATTGATTACACAAATGTTACACAGAGATTCCAGGAGTACCCGTATGCCATCCCCCACCCCTCCCACAACCCCCAACATGCACATCCCTTGATTTACAGTTTTAATGCAATCCCAATTAAAACTACCACACTATTTATTACTGAATTGGAAAACTGACAATGAAATTTATTTGGAAGGCAAAGGACCATAAATAGCCATGGACGTATTGAAAAAGAAAAACAAAATCAGAGAATCACAAAGCCTGACTTTAAAATATACTACAAAGCTACAATGGTCAAAATTGCATGGTATTGGCACAAGGGTAGATATACTGACCAATGGAACTTAATTGAGAGTTCTGATATAGATCATTGTTTATGCAGTCAACTGATATTTGACAAGGACCGTAAACCACTCAACTGTGAAAGAACAGTCTCTTCAACAAATGGTGCTTGGAGAACTGGATATCCATATCCAACAGATTGAGAGAGGAACAGCTTCTCATACCTTATACACAAATTAGCTCAAGATGGTTCAAAGATCTAAATATAAGAGTCAAGACCATAAAGATCTTGGAAGATAATGTAGGGAAGCATATATAAGACCTTGTATTAGGAAATGGGTTCATGAACTTTACACTCAAACCACAAGATATGAAATGAAAAGAAAAAATAGATAAATGGTACTTCTTCAAAATTAAAACCTTTTGGGGCCAGCTGTATAGCCCAGTGGATAGG
>PVKH010008580.1:0-19392 GCA_004027955.1 Chaetophractus vellerosus | reverse complement strand
GCGACCTGCCCTGCCCGTGGCGGCTCTTGCCATGTCCGTGGCAGCTTCTTGCCCTGCCCACGGCGGCTCCGGCCCGCCCATGGTGGCTTGCCATTCTCAAGGCGGTCTGCCCGCTAGGAGAGGTCCCCGGGAACCGAACCCGGGGCCTCCCATGTGGTATACCGGTGCCCTATCCACTGGGCTATCGAGCCGGCCCCTAGTCCTTACATTTAGATCTTTGATCCATTTTGAGTTAATTTTTGAATAAGGTATGAGTTGGAGGCGGGGAGTTCAGCTTCATTCTTTTGCGTGTGGATATCCAGTTCTCTCAGCACCATTTATTGAAGAAACTGTTCTTTCTCCATTGAATTGTTTTGGTTCTCTGTGGAAAGTCAGTTGGCCATAAATGTAAGAATTATTTCTGATCTCTCAATTCTGCCAGTGCCACACTCTTAATTAGTGTAGCTTTATAGTAAGTTTTGAAATTGGGAATTGTGAATTCTCTAACTTGTTCTTGTTGGGAATTGAGTCATGTCCCCCACACAAGGTATGTTCAGGTCCCAACACATCGTCCTGTGGGTGTGAACCCATTTGTAAACAGGACCTTTAAAGATTTTTTTAGGTTAAGGGGTACCCAAATTGAATGAGGGTGGGCCTTAATCCAATATAGCTGAAGTCCTTATAAGCAAAAGAAATTGTGCTCAGAGAGAGAAGCCACAGAGAACAGCCAGAATCTGGAAGTTATCAGAACCCAGAAGAGAAAAAAGACATTGCATGTACATACATTGACTTGTGACAGAAGTGCCAAAGACCAAGGATTGCTGACAGCCCCAGAATGCCACAGACTTGAGGGGAGAAAGCATCACCTTGCTGATGCCTCAGTTTTGGACTTCTTCTAGCTTCAAAACTGTCAGGCAATAAATTCCTATTCTTTAAGCCACCTCATTGTATGATATTTACCGTAGCAGCCATGGACTGTTTTTGCTGGTTCTTTTTCAAGATTGTTCTGGCTTGTCTGGATCGCTTGTATTTCCATATGAATTTTAGGATCACCTTTGTCAGTTTCTGCAAAAGACTAGCTGGAATTTTTATAGTAATTGTACTGAATCAAATACAAATTGTAGGTCAATTTGAGGAATGTTGCCAATTTAGTATTGGCAACAATATTAAGCTCTCTAATCCGTGAACATGGATGTTTTTCTATCCTTTGTTCCTTTTAAGTTAAGAAATAAAATGCTGGCTCTGTGTGTGTGTGCGTGCGTGCTTGTGTGTGTGTGTGTGTAGAGCTCTACATACAGTATATAGGCTCATATAGCACTGGATGTTCTGAATATTTTAATGTGTTTTTCAAATAGGGTATTCACTGGAGTTAAGTTTAGTAAACACTTACTGAATTACAGCTTTATTCCAGGTATGGAGCTCAGCTTTGGAAATACAAAGATGAATAAGATGTCACTGTCATTAAAACTTTTGGTTTAGTGAGGGAATAAGATTTATAAACAGACAGTTTCAATATAGTATATTAGGTGCAGAGGTTGAGATTTCTTGAAAGTTGTTCTGGCCCACTCATTATGTAAAGCTTCTTTTAAGTAAATAATGATTATAAATTATGTATATTGGTACAACAGCTTTCAGTGTTGTCTGGTTGTGATAGTTTATAGAGAAGGTAAAAAGTGTTGTAAATGCTCTTAAGAATTTGAACTGTGGATTAAGTAATAATAATATTTAATAAATATTTAATTTTAAAAAAGATTTATATTTATTTATTTATATACACCCCCTTGCTGCTTGTGTTCGCTGTGTTCATTTTTGCTTGGCGGTTTTTTTTCCGTGTCTGCTTATCTCCCCGCGGCGGCTTGCCTTCTCCAGGAGGCCCCAGGAACCGAACCTGGGGCCTCCCATGTGGTAAACCAGAGCCCAACTAATTGAGCCACAGCCGGTTCCCAAATATTAAATTTTTAATGAATTTTTAGGATTTATGAATTAATAATTTAGAGAAAACTTTGAATCAGCATGTCACCTAAAATATTAAAGGAAAATAAATAGCATTCAAATAAACAAAAAAAAGAATAATTTTTAATTTTATCTCTCTTGGCTTATCTCTTATCATGTTCTTTCTTTTATCTAGTCAAATGAACAGTTTTCTTAATGTTTTATCCCCTCTCTCATATGTCTTTGGCACCTGAGTTCTTAACATTTCATTATACTGTGAGCACCTTTGTCAGTTCTGGTGAAGCCTGTGCACACCTTAGGATAATATTTTCAAATGCATAAACTAAAACACAAGATTAAAAAAATTATTTATCTTGAAATACTTATAAAAATATTAAAACATTTATCATACGGTAATCCACATAGTTCCTTGTCAACACATTAAATAACGAGATTGAAAGTAACTTAAACTATAAATGACATTTTGTGATATTTGCAAAAACTATTAATGTGATAGGAAAATAAATGATTTTCATGTATTGCTAATACTACTGAGGAGTGTTCCTTACATTCATAATGGAAGGAAATGCTGAATTTCAGCATATATTCCTTATCCAAATTCATGGAGTCCCTGAGTCCAGTTCATGGACCCTAGCCCCTGGAAGTCCGTGAACCTCAGGTTAAGTATGCTTATTGTGTAAGAGCTATTTCCTCTGCTTAAAACTGTTTTTATCCCCTTTTCTTTCCCACCATGTCTGATTATGATAATCCCCTCTTCCTTAAAGATTCAGCTCACCTGTCTTAGCACTGTATTATAATTGTTTAATGTGCTAGTGACTGTTAGGCATGTGGGATACATCAGCAAACAAGATACATTATCGAACAAAGCCAACAAAACTCTATTCCTTCCCCGAACTTTCTGTCTTACGGGAGGAAAATGGCAACAATCCTCATACATAAACTATATAGAATTTTGGATAGTAATAAATGCTGTAGGAAAAACAGAGCAGAATTGGGGGTATAAATTACATTTTCAAAAGAATGAGCCAAACAGGCTCATTGAGGTGACATTTGAGCTGATTTGAAGGTGGGAAGAGAGTTAAGCATGCAGATACCTTTCTATCTCTCTGACCACATTTGAGGACTAAGGCTCCCTCCCCATCCCCATATTCCTTCCTTGTACTAGCATTGTACCTAGCACTTGGTCAACCCTGGATGAATGTCATGAAAAGGAAAGCTGTTTGCCATTCCAGTATCTGCCCAAAATTCAAGAAGTTTAGTTACTTTGGATTTAGTATGTTCTGTTTTCCCAGTTGCTGGGTTAGATAATATTCAGAATCATGTCCAAATATAATTTGTTGTTCTTGTGTTTTATCTTTTTGATAATAAGCCTTACTAGGAATATTTTAGCTGTTACTTGTCTTTTATTTCCCTCTTCTTGCTCAAAGTAGGACTTCAGTAAATTCTAAATGAATCTCTTTGCTACTTGTTTTTGCTCATTGTTTGTACTAGTTGTCTATCTGTTTTTTTCTTTAGGAGGCACCGGGAACCGAACCTGGGACCTCCCATGTGGGAGGCGGGTGCTCAACCGCTTGAACCACATCCACTCCCTGCTTGATTTTTTATTTTTTTTTGGCCTTTTGTCTGTTGTTTGCTTGTTGTCTTACTCACTGTCTGCTTGATGTTTTTGCTCAATGTTTGCTCATTGTCTGTTCGTTGCTTATTTGTCTTCTTCAGGAGGCACCGGGAATCAAACCTAGGACCTCCCAGGTGGGAGGCGGGAGCTCAACTGCTTGAACCACATCCACTCCCCTAAAGGTCCTTTTAATTCCTTAAAATATAGCATTTACTAAGTATTTGCATGCTTGCTCAGTGCTGGAAGTTGTAGGAGATGAGAAAGAAGACTATGGTAAGATAATAAAAAACAATATGTGTCCAAATACTGGAGGAGAGAGTACTGCATATATATTTTATTTATTCCATAGGGTCCTTTGGACCTAATTTAGTTTTTGAATATCTATTTTGAATAGTTCCAATCATTTGTAAAGATTAATATTTTATGACTTTTACTTTTTCTTAGATGTCTTCTAAAGAACAAATATAAGTTTTGTGTATTTTTTAAAAATAGAATAAAACTTATTCTATTTTGCAATGACCATATGGACTACCTTGATCAATCTAAGATACATGTATGGGATCTTAGTGATCTTATTTTTCCTATATCTTAATTTTATCATTCTAAGAACTTTTTCATCATTACCCATCAGCTATTCTCCCCTGTGCCAAAAGACTAAAATAACAAGAATACAGAAGAATGGCTGAATGGCCTAGAAGGATGATGCGGTAATAAAATCATCATTATTATTATATCATCTTTCAGTTTTCTTATTGTGCTGCCTAAAATACTGTATCATCTTTCAGGAAGTTTTGAGGCACCATCTTAAAGTCTTTTTTTTTTTTTTTTTTTTTTTTTTTTTTTTTTTTTTTTGGCTTTCATTGAACATACTCGAGAATTTAGAATTTTTCTTTTTCTGTCCATATTGGCAAAGAGAAGAAAATTGACAGAGAAGGCTGGTTTATTATTATCAGGTGATTCTGAAGTTGAATACAGAGAGACAGATAGTTCTATTCTAGATTCGAATGATGATGAAATTGGGTTAATAATAATTTTTCTCAAACTCATAAATTATTGAATTAATGATATATTTATAAGTACAAAAAAGACACGTGCTTTTTTCGTCTTTTATGATGTTTATACACCAAAATTTACTTGATATGAACAAATCCTGAAGGCCGGTGTGTATACAGAAGTGCTTACAATGAAACAAATGAAATAGAAATGAAAAAGTTAATTAGATTGATCATTGTACTTGGTATTTATAAATATCTACATATGAAAATATTTTTTAAATTATGGGGTAGAGATGGCTGCCCCTCAACCAAATTATGACCTGTCAAAATTTTCATAAGTACTGCATTTTGACAATGCAAGTACAGAAAGAACCAGAAATAATAAGAAGCTGAAATCTATTAGAGATGTATTTGAAATCTTAAGTCAGTATTGTATTTTGATAGTAAAAGTATAAAGAAAAGAGACAGAAGTAATAATAAAGTAGATCATTTTAGAGACGTGCAAACTGTAATCAGTATTTACAAGACAGATAAGTTTGTTTTAGGTTCATGCATGACAGTTGATGAGCAGTTGGGTGCATTAAAAAAGTGTTAGCCATTTTAGGTATATATACATTCAAACCGAGGAAAACTGAATATATAAAATGTAATATATTTAATACTATAATGTACAAATTTGGGTTTACTACATTTGGTAACTTGTCCAAGATAACCCAAGTAGAAAGTAATAGATAAAGGATTTGTATGTAGGTTTGTGAGTTCATAGGTGGTCTCCTCAGGTTGGCTGTCTAAATATTAAAGTACTTTTGCTGTCGGAATTCAGCAAATGCATTTCTCAGGAGAAACTTCATGGGGATCTTTCCTAGAATGGTAGGAAGCGAGAAAGACTGAGGTCAGTTTGGCTCTGGTAAGAGTTATAGTTATCAGAGCTCCTGATCAAGCAAAACAGGTGGCTCAGATGTTGGAGTTAGAGATTTCAAAGCAGCTATTAGAAATATGTTCAAAGAATTAAAATGAAATATATTAAAATACTTAATGAACAGAAAATTTCAACAGAGAGATGGAAACGTAAAGTAGAACCAAATGGAAATTGTAGAGGTGGAAAGTACAATAAGTGAAACATTCACTGGGTGGCCTTAAGAGCATATTGGAAATAGCAGAAGAACGGCTTAATCCATTTTTATTAGAAAAAGTATGAACCCTAAGAAGTTAGAAAATTGAGCCCAAAGTAAGTGGAAGGAAGGAAATAATAAAAGTAAGAGTGGAAATCAATGAAATAGATAACAAAGAACAACAAAACCAGAAGCTGAAACATTTAAGGAAAAAGCAATACCTAATCCTACAAACTGATTTCATGAGGCCAGCATTATCCTGACACTGAAAGTAGGCAAAGAAATAACAAGAAAACTACAGACCAGTGTTTTTTTTTTTCATGAAAATAGACCCTAAAATCCTTAATAAAATAATAGCAAATTAAATTCAATGGTATATAAAAAAGATAGTACATCATGACCAAGTGGTATTTATTCCAGGAGTGCAATGCAGATTAAAATTAGAAATCAAGCAATACAGTTCACCATATAAGTAGAAGAAAGCAGAAAATCATGTCATCTCAATAGGTATAAGAAAAAAAAGCTTTGGGGGACAGATGTGGCACAAATGGTTGGGTGTCCCTCTCCCATATGGAGGGACCTGGGTTCGATCCCTGGGACCTCCCAGTAAAAATTAGGAAAAAAAAAAAAAAAGAAAAGATTTGATAAAACTCAACACATTCAGCCCACTAGGAATAAAAATGACTTTGCTTAACCTGCTTAAGGGTATTTATGAAAAATCTGTTTATAGCATACTTAATTGGGAGACACTGAATGGTTTCCCTCTGAGAACAAGGCCAAGATATTTGTACTCAGCGTGCTTCTATTCAGCAAGGCAAGAAAATGAAATAAATGACATACAGATAGAAAATGGATAAGTGAAACTGTCTTTATTTGCAGACAATATGGTTGTGTATGTAGAAAATCGTATAGAATCTATGGAAAAGCTTCTAAAACTAGGGGTTCTTAACCAGGGGTCCACGGATTCCCGGGGCCTATGAGCTTGAATTGAAAATTCAAAAAAAAAACATTATTCTTGTGGGGACGTGTTGGTGGGGGTGTGATATATTTATTAATGATACACAGCATAGTGTGGACTTAGTAAGGGGTCCATGGTTTTCACCTGACTGGCAAAGGGGTCCATGGAACAAAAAAAGGTTAAGAACCCCTGTTCTGGAATGAATAAATGAGTTTAGCAAGATTATAAGATACAAGGTCAATATATGAAAAAATGGTAGTTTTAATACTACCCATGAACCATTAGAAAATTAAGTTAACAAAAGCAATTCCATTTACAATAACATCCAAAATAATGAAGTATTTTAAGGTACATTTTAACTAAATATGTGCAGACCAGTCTTTTGAAAAATATAAAATATTATGGCGAGAAATACAAGAACAAATAAAATACATGGAGAGATATGTTTGTAGAATGGAGGAGGATTCAGTGTTGTTAAAATGTCATTTCGCCCCAAATTGATCAGTGGAGTCAATTTAATACCAATCAAAATCCCAGCAGGCCTTTTATTTATTTTTTTATTTTTTTATTTTTTTAAAAGATTTATTTATTTTATTACATATCTCCCCTTCCCCCCCGCTGCGGGACGCGCGGAGACTTGGTCACTGCGCAGGCGCGGCTTTCCCCGCTTGTGGGCGGCTTCTGCTTCCATCACGGCCGGCTGGCTGCGCTCGATTCGCGGGCGACCTGCCCTGCCCGTGGCGGCTTTTGCCTGTCCGTGGCAGCTTTTTTGCCCTGCCCACGGCGGCTCTGGCCCGCCCATGGCGGCTTGCCATTCTCAAGGCGGTCTGCCTGCTAGGAGAGGTCCCGGGGAACCGAACCTGGGACCTCCCATATGGTATGCCGACGCCCTATCCACTGGGCTATCCAGTCGGCCCCCCCAGCAGGCCTTTTAAAAGACGTTGATAAACTGATTCTCATATAAATACAAACGACCTAGACAGGCTTATCAATTATAAAAAAGAATTAAGTTGTCAGGCTTAATCTACCTGATATCAAGACTTTCTGTGCAGCTACTCAAGATAGAGTGTGTACTGGTGTATGGATAGACATGTAGATCAGTGGAACAGCGTACGTAGTTAAGAAACAGACCCACATGTATATTCAGCAGATAGAAAGGTTCTGTATCTTGATTTTGGTGTTGTATACATGATTGTGTACAATTGTCAAAACGTGTGGAACTATGCATTTTAAATGGGTACATTTATTTTGTCTAAATGTACTTCAGTAAAGTTGGTTTAAGAAAAACAAAACAAGTCCTTTTTTTCCTACTTGTTCTACATCAGCCTAGAGGAGTAGGCCATACTCTGGGAGGAAATTGGATTGAGCGTTCATTTGTTGAGTGGCTATATATAAGCAGTTCACTTTTTTGAGATATCTTGTCTGACAAGGAAAAGCAAAGGTAATTGCTTTTTAAAGGTAGTTGAAGGCTACTTTTAAGGTCTTTTAATCCAAACCTTTGGTTTCACAGATGAGTAAACTCAGATACCAGGGTAGCCAGAGCCACTAGGTGGAAGATTTCACAACTTATTTTGTGAATTAGTGTTTACATTTGGCATTTAGTGTTTTATGTATATAAGGATAGTGTTGGGCTTTTAAAAAAAATTTCCCTGTTGTTATCTATTTATGACAACCCACAGCCAATCATATTTTGTATGGAAGAATAAATGTGTTTTTGTTTTAATAGCTTTATTAAAATGTTTAATAACAAATTGGGCTAAAGTTTGTGTGAGTGGTTTCCCCAGATTAATACACATATACGCATTTATCCAAAACAAAACTAAACACTGGAATTTATTATCTCCATGAATATTGTTTTTCACTATTGTCCATTGAGTTTTGGTACTTTTCCTCTAGTTTTACTTTCAATTTTTGTAACAACTCAGGTTTTTTTTTTTTCTTACTTTGTCTATTTTGAAACTTGCTAACCAAACCTACTAATGTTTTCATTTTTGGTGCCTTCTGTAGCATCTGCATTTTCCGGTGCAAGTTTGCATCAGGTCTCATAGACTCATTAGGTAAAATGTGGTGGCCATTTAGAAAAGATAACCTGGGAGAAATGCCCCAGCAGTGGCTGGGTGATGAAATGGAATGCTAAGCTCAGGTACTTGGATAGACTAGAATCTGGGAAGGCCCGGTATCATGCCCTGTACCTGTACACTTACATACTTGGTGTACGGTTTGTTCAACAACTTTTTTCTTTTCTTTTTTGCAAATAGTTAGTACTTGATCTGTGCCTGACACTGTGGATATAGAAATGAATAAAACACAGTCTTTATCTAAGGAGCTCATAGCCTAGATGGGGTTACAGATTTATATACAAAACTGTAATGTAAGTACAATCAATGGTGTAAACGTATAAAAATTAGAGATCTTGCAGAGGGTGAGAGTAATGAACCTGAAATCATTTGGATAACATGAACTAAAATTTGAAGGTAGAATATGAGTTTGTCATTGATAGAATAGATATTACTAGTAGTGAGAGCAGCATGTTAGGCATGAAGCCAACATGGTATGTTCGACTATAAGCAGATAATTCATATCAGTCATAAAGTGTGCAAATTGACAGATGAGAGCTGTATTTCCCCTCATTGTCAAGCGTTACATGAAAAAGCAGACCAGGAGGATTAATGAAATGATAGAGGCAAAGATTAGACTTGAATACTGTCGCTGGGATTAATTATAAGGCTATTGTAAATCTGTATATCTGTTTCTGAAAGAGGCATATCTCCTTCCCATCCCTTTTTTCCTTTCTCACTATCCTTGCTACCTCTTTCCCCAAATGTGTATGTGTGTGAACGCAAATATGTGTGTTTTGTAGAGGCAGAGTAATTGAAGGAGCAAACCACTAGCTTTCTGAGCTTTGATCTCATCTGTATTATATGTGCAAAGTATACAGTCTATGCTTTTCAAAACATGTTTTTGAGGGGATATAATTTCTGAGTGCCTGGAACACAGTAGATGCTCAATACATATTTGAAGGAATGGCATAAGATCTTGTATCAAAAAATAAGAGAGAATAAATACTTAATAAATTGTGATAGAACAAGCAATATATAGTTCATTGCTTCCTAGGATGTATAGAATGCATTCAGGCAGTTTAAGTTTGTCTTTATAAATTGTTTCACTTAGCATTTAGATTTGTGAGATCCCAGGGTACAGAAACTATAATATCCTTATACATAAAATTCTTCAGAATTGAATGTCTTATAATACTGTAACTATCACACTGTTCAATTAAGAATTATATATTAAAACTGTGTTGAGTTGATCATTTCCTGTTTTAATTTGGCTATGGCCGAAGTTATTGGGTTTGCATTCTTAAGATTATGGGATTCCCCGCCTTCCCCTTTGACAATCTAGTTAGTATGGACTTTTTTTATCATATAAACTTTACTTTTCTTCATTTAAAACTGGTGTTTCTTCTCATGACACTTCTCCATTCTTCTATTTGCAAAATGTTTTCTTTTGGAGCAGAAATTGTAAATATCCATTTTAATGTTATAAGGCTGCTGTAATATACTGTTAATATAATTTATTTCTTTACCTTTAGGGGTCCTATTGGGCAATAGACACCAATCCGAAGGAAGATGCACTGCCTACTCGGCCAAAGAAGAGGGCACGATCTGTAGAACGGGTAAAAGTTTTTTTATCATAAATTTAGTATGACAGGGTTATATGTCAGAAATACAGATTTAAAATACAGATTTTAAAGGTTCATTTCCAATATAGCAAATTTAACCACAACAAAGGTAAGATTTTACATTTGCGTAGTATTTTATATTATTCAAAGCACTCTTCAGGTACATTATTTTATTTGAGAGAGGTGGACACTTTAGGAAGTCAAAGAAAAGATATTTTTCCTAATTAGGGCACAGCTATTGTCTAACTGCAACTTGAATCCAGGTCTCTTGCGTACTGGTACTCTACCCTCTGCATCTACAGTGTTGGGGACTGGTTTTATGTAACAAAACCATTCCCTTCCATCACAGGTGATCAGTCTGGTTACATTGAATTTTCCTGAATGACCTCAAAATGCTTTTTCCTGCTTCATCCATGTAATAGTTGCTTTGTACACAAAATCTCTTAAGTGGATGTGTTGTGTTTAATTAAGAAAATTCTTTCTTGTGAATTCATGGTTAAAGTTAATTTGTAAGAATGAAAGAGAAAGAACTATAGTTCTATAGTTGATTTTCTAACTTGCTTTATCTCAGTATATTTTATTCAACACAGTGGTTGCCATCAGGCATTATTTTACTCTTCAGCTTTCCTCACTCTTTCTACATTTCCAATATCTCAACTAAAAACTCTTTTAAAACACACACACACACACACACACACACCCTCTGCTCTTCCTCTGGACTGAGTTCAATTGTTATTCACATTGTGAAACCTTTCCTCACGTCTTCATGTTCCCATAGAATTTATACAAAGTTCTTTTATAGAATTTCTCACACTTTATAGTAATTATTTGTTTTTATGTTGTCTCTTTTATTGGACTGTGATCCCCTTAAGGGCAGAGAAAATACCATACTTAGATCTGTATCTTCAGTGACTAGCATTTTTTAGGGCTTATAATAGTGTCAGTAAGTGCAGAATAAATTGGGGCTAAGAAAAGAGGATAAGGTGAAAGAATCTTTGGTTAGATAAATTTGTTTCCTAGTAGAGAATAAAACTTCCCAACCAACCTCAAGGATAAAGATATCAAACTGGGTTTAGACTGGGATCACATGAGCCCAAGAGGAGTAGCAGCAATGGGGTTTAGTCAAACATATATTGAAGCCAGCAAAGGAAATTCAGTAAGGCATTTGTAAAGCTGTATAGAATCAAGGGTGAATCCTAGGCCAGAACAATTTTTGGCTTTACAGGAACCACAGTTTAAGAAGCTAATGCTTAGTTGTTGTGGCATTGTTTTTGGTAACAGAGATAATTTTAAGATGGAGATGCTGAAGAGCTGTATATGTACAGGCATACCTTGTTGTATTGCACTTCACTTTATTGTGCTTTGCAGATATTGCCTTTTTTTTCTTTTTTAAACAAAGTGAAGGTTTATGCCAACTCTGTGTTGAGCAAGTATAATGGCGCCATTTTTCCAACAGCATTTGTTCACTTTATTGTCTCCATGTCACATTGTAATTAAGGTATGTACATTGATGGGTTTTTTGGACATAATGCTATTGCACACTGAATGAACTATAGTATAGTAAAAGCATAGCTTTTAACGTGCTCTGGGAAACCAAAAAATTAGTGTGACACATGTTATTGCAATATTTCCTTTATTGCGATGGTCAGAAACTGAACTGGCAGTATGTCCAAGGTATGCCTGTCATGTTTTTAGAGGGAGTGAGGCTTAAATTCTGCTCTCCTGACTCTGCCTTTTAAAACAATCTTAGCATGTGGACTATGTAAAATTTGATTATGTAAAAATTGAAGTCCAAAACACATTTAGCATCTGTTGCCAGAATTTGTAGGAAGAGGAGAAAATCCACATCATTTGACCCAGAGCATCAATAAGCAACTTGGAAAAGGATCTGTATCTCGAAGGGCTGAGGATGTGTGTTCTTCTGTACCATTTGTCCTCTTCTGAAGTTTCTGAAACTTAAATTATTTTTGGAAGTTGGAATTGGTTGGTGACTTGATAATTGTACATTCTTTGTAGATATTGTCTGCCTTTTATTCTATTATCTTATGTCACAGTTCTTTGAGTAGTTCCTCTTTATTTCTGTGATCCAGTTTCCTGAAACTGTATTGTCACTTTTATAATGGAAGTCTATAAAAATATAGGATTCAAATTACAAAGTATATTTTATGTACCAAGCATGTATTCTTGAATGAACATTTTGGACATATACTTTCTAGATTAATTTTTACTGCCTTTTTTCCTTCATTTTAAGTTTAAAACATGTAAAAACTTCAACAGTGTACCTCTGTGGTATAGTTCCACAAAATATACCTACAGTACCAGAGCCTTTCAGTATTATATGGATATTTATTTTGAGCTGATCTATGTCTTGCTTGTTAGCTTAGGAAAGGAACCTGTACAAAGAGGTCAGTTTTAAGCAAAGTACATACAATCGGGGGACAGATATTCATTTAACAAATACTCTGAAGGATAGTAGTCTTATAAATAGAATTTCCTACCCTGCTCAACTGGGTTGTCTGTATTTTTCATTTAGAGGTTGTTTTTTTGGGGATGAGTGGAGGATGGGAGATTATGCAATATATAATAATTTCATTAGGACAGAGTATATTTTAACCATTGGGTTTTATCTAAAGAAATGCCTAGGACATATATTTCTGGAATTTGTTACTTTGTCCATGTGTGAACATGAGAATTTCATGTAAAAGATAAAAACATTCTATACATTTTTCATTTTGAAGAGAGATGAGCTTTTAATGGAACAGAAGGGGCTTTCTTATCTGCTAAAAAGAAGTGTTTAAACAAATACAAGCTACAGTATCTTCATGAAAAATAAAGCCTGATATTCTTAACTCAGTTTTTTGGCCCACCTTCCCGTTTCTTCCATTTATGAGAACATAAGTCTGTGCTCTCTGTTCTGTTAGTGTAGTACTCCTTTCCTCTTTTCTTAATCCTTGAGTATATAAATGTCTCTCGTTCTTTTTTCTTCTTCCTTTCTTCTTCTTATAACTTTTTCTTTATCATAAATGGACCTGATCACCTTAAAATATTAAAATTTATCATGGTGAGATGGGTGGACTCCTCAGTAGGAGTCCTGGATATCTCTTCAGGCTTCACACCTTACTAGTTCTTGTGACTTTTGGCAAGTTGTTACAATTTTTTGAGCTTTGGAATCCTCAGCTATAAAGTAGAGGATAGAAGTCATGGCAACATAGTAGTAATAGATAGTTATATTGAGTTTTGTGCCTTTTACAAGATTTCACATATTAACTCATCAATTTTTACAATAACTCAAAATGATGGAAAAATTATACATGATGTACTGAGTTGTCCTAGGATACTCAGCTAATAAGTACCAGAGCCAAGCTTTAACCCATATAATTTGCCTTCAGAGTCTATTTATAACTGTTGTACTGCTACTAGTATTTGCAGTGCTTAAGATCATAACAGTAAATGAAAGTTCTTTTTATATATGCATATTTTTGTGAGCCATTGGCCCTTGATTTTAAAAAAGAATTCTGCACATTTAATGCAAACATACATAATTAATATAAATATGACCATAGGTGACTATTGATACCATTACAGAGTTGAATATAATACTAAATAATTAGTCTATTGGATAAAGCAGTGGTAATTAATGTGACTCAACATAGATAATGCTACCTCCCAGGAAGGTCTTCAGGGAAGAGGGGTGTGACAGACAGAATTTTGACACAGAAGTGTAACCACTTGCAGAGAAAATAAGAAAGAATGTTCCATTTAGAGAAAACAGCATGCATGATTACCTGGTAAGTAAGAAGTATAGGTGGATATAATTGAGGATCCCTTTTAACTATGGTTAAGTGTTTAGGCTAGGATGTGAAAATTTAGATAAAGAGTAGAAGGATTTTAGTAGAAAGTTTAAAAGCATGGGATCAAGGAAGTTACTTTGATATGACAGCCTGTAGTGTGGAAAAGGGAATCAAAGTATCAGTTACGGAATATACTTGCTTTTCATAAAATACTTAATGCAAGAGGAAGATGCTGAATAGCTGGAGTTGCAGTAGTCTAGTTGTGAAATGGCTATGGCTAGGGATGTATACACGAATGGGATTGTTCCCTAGAAAATTAGCATAGTATCATGTTTCCGTTATGTACCCATAATTGTCCATGATGTAGACATTTTATCAGTTTAATTTGTCCCATCTGATTGTCCCATTATTTAAAGCCAACCTGTTTTTTGTTATCTGCTTTGAGCAGCTTTAGCAAACTAAAGCAGCAAGGTAGAAAGAACGAGCACATATTTGTGAGTACCAGGTGCCTACCAATAGCAGGCTCTGTTCAAGGTGCTGGAGAAACAGCAATGAGCAAAACAGGCATTCTCTGCTCTCTTGAAATTTATATTCTAATAGGGAGAGCAGTAGGGAGGCATAAGTAAGCCTAAATTGAGAAATCACGATCAAAGATACAGGGATGGAAAAGTATCAGGATTGGTGGGGTGAGGAACGGTTAATTTGCATTCTAACAATTTATGCCATTCTTCTGTGTCTGCTTTGTCTGCCCCCGCTGCAGCGATGTGCCGAGCCAGGTTACCAAGCAGGCGGCTCTGCCCCGCTTGTGGGTGGGTCTGCTTCTGATCCCGGGTGGCTTTTTGCTCCGTTCGCAGGCAGCTTGCCCTGCCTGTGGTGGCTTTGCCCTGCCTGTGGCGGCTTTTTGACCTGCCCACCGCGGCTCTGCCCCGCCCACAGCGGCTTTGCCTTCTCAGGCAGTCTGCCCGCTCAGAGAGGTCCCCGGGAACCGAACCTGGGGCCTCCCATATGGTGTACCGGCGCACTATCCACTGGGCTATACAGCCAGCCCCAAGATATCAATTCTTCAAAATAAATCTGTATTTAAAAAAAAATCTTATAGGCACTCATACCCTGTGTGATCATTCACTCCCAGTCTTCGTGTCATTGTGAATATGGATTTTCCTTGATAGATGTTTGTGAGGAAAGCAAGGTGCTTTGTGGCCTGCCCATCTCTGAGCCCTTGCTTTGTGTATTTTTAAAATATGGCATCCCTTGTGTGCTGGATGGTCACACTTGGCAGTAATACGCATGTTGCCTCATGGACTTCTTTATTTTCATAAATAAATGAAAACTTTTATAAGAGAAAATTCCCATTTTTTGATGTGTCACCAAAGTCAGATGCTTATCAAGGAAAGTTAGTTTAATTTAAAAAATGTATATGCGTATGTATATGTGCGTGTGTGTTTATATATATTTGAGTAATTAATTACATGGTTACCATTAAGATAAGGGTCTTTGGAACTGTGGGTCCATACAGCAGAGAGGCATAACTAAGTCTAGGAATCAGAAAAGGTTTCCTTGAAGAGTTGATATATCAGTGGAGGCTTAATAGATGGACATAAATAAGGCAGGGTTGGGAATATGAAAGAGTGCTGGGAACATACACGTGAAAGACTACGGTACATGGAGTACTCCAACATTTCAAGGAACTAATTAGTAAAGCTAGCACGTAGAGTTTAAGAAGAAGAGAGTAATTTTTTTATTTTCACTTTTCCTATCTTATTAGCTTCTGTTTTTATATTAATAGACAAATAATATTCTCTTTGACATTTTGCATTTCTCTTTTTAAATTTGCCCTGTTTGTTTACTTCAACCAAAGGATATATTTCTTACATATTAATGAAAAGTGCCTTGTCCCCTGGAAGCTGCTTATCAGAAAAAAGCAAAATTATCTAAATATTACCTATGGGTTTTTTGAAGACTGGTAGGCAATTAAACTTTTCCAAGGAACTGGTATCAAGAAATAGAGGAGGGAACTCACATCTTAAGCAAATTTTTAAGAAATGCCTTGAATAACAATAAAACATAATAATAAAACAAAGAAACTTTTAGTCATGCTTTTCATCACTGTGAGATCTGTTGTTTTGTTTGTACAGTGACATTTTCTTCTGTATATTCCCCCAGTGTCTGATTTTTTTTTTTTTTTCATTTTATCTTCAAAGAAGCTTTAGGTTACAGAAAACTCACAGAGAGAATGTAGGGGTTTCCCATATACCCAGTGCCCTACACCTTTTCCCCTCTCCACTATTAATAACATTTTACATGCGGGTGGTACATTTGTTACAATTAATATATGGATATTAAAGCATTGCTACTAACCATGGTCAGTGGTTTATATAATGATTTACATTTTGGACTGTACACTTTTATAAATTTTGACAAAATTTAAAATGGCCTGTATATCCATTATTGCAAGATCATGCAGAACAATTCTAATGCCCTAAAAACACCCTATCTTCCAACTATTCTAGTCTTCTTTCCTCCCCTCGGGTCCTGTGGTAACCACTAAGTTTCACTTTTTGAAGAATAATATTCATAGTTACTTGCAATAATATTGAAGGCTTGGCATACTGGTCTGTTTTCTTTTATTAGGCACTGCCTATGTTCTCGAGAGACTCTTGCCCCTCTATTTGAGAACATAGCACAACTTCCCCAGGATGGGAGTTTATTTTCTTGTTTATTTTGTGGGTCACCACCTACTGATATAACACACTATGACAAGATGAACATTTACATATTCCATAGAAGCCTGCCCCAGGTGTACCATGTCCTGTATGCACCCACACACACACATCCAACACCCTACACCAGTAATCTTCCCCTGCCATATTTACCAAAAGAACATTCCCAACATGGTAGTTTTAACCACAGACCTGCAAATCACCAGAGTTCACCTGCTCCTCATTGTAGTTTTGATATGCATTACTTTAATGTGTATCAAATGATGTTGAGCATCTTTTATGTGCTTATTGGCCATTGTACATCTTCTTTGAAGAGATGTCTATTCAAGTCTTTTGTTGAGTTGTAAGAATTCTTTATAGATCTGGATATTAAACCCTTATCAGATACATGGTTTTTAAATTTTCCTTCTCTACTGCAGGTTGTTTTTCATTTTCTTGATGTCATTTGATGCACAAAAGTTTTAAATTTAGAGCAAGTCTTATTTATCTATTTTTTCTTTTGTTGCTCTTTTTTTTTTTTTAAAGATTTATTTATTTTATTACATATCTCCCCTCCCCCCCGCTGCGGCGACACACCAAGACTGGTCACTGCGTAGGCGCGGCTTTCCCCGCTTGTGGGTGGCTTCTGCTTCTATTCACGGCCGGTTCTCAGTTCGCGGGTGGCTGGCTGCGCTCCATTTGCGGGCGACCTGCCCTGCCCATGGCGGCTTTTGCCCTGTCCGTGGCAGCTTTTTGCCCTGCCCACGGCGGCTCTGGCCCGCCCATGGCGGCTTGCCATTCTCAAGGCAGTCTGCCCGCTAGGAGAGGTCCCCGGGAACCGAACCCGGGGCCTCCCATGTGGTATGCCGGTGCCCTATCCACTGGGCTATCCAGCCGGCCCCCCTTTTGTTGCTTTTACTTTTGGTGTAGAGCCCAAGAATCCGTTGCTTCCCTGTGTTTTCTTCTAAGAGTTTCCATTGGTCTGTCCTTAATGCCTGTATCATGCTGCCTTGTTTACTGTAGCTTTACAATAAGTTTTGAAATTGGGAAGTTGGAGTCCTCCAAGTTTGTTCTATTTCAAGATGATTTTAGCTATTTAGGCCCGTTGCCCTCCATATGAATTTGATGATTAGCTTTTTATCTGTGAAGAAGGCTGGTAGAATTTTTATTGGAATTGCACTGAATCTGTAAATCACTTTGGGTAGAATTGACATCTTAGCAGTATTTAGTCATCTGCAAATAGGGAAAGCTTTACTTCTTCCTTTCAAATTTGGCTGTCTCTTACTTTGTTTTCTTGCCTAATTGCTCTGTTGAAAACTTCAGTGTGGTGCAGTGGCCATCCTTGTTTAGTTCCTCATCTTAGAGTAGAGGTCAGGGGGCCCGTGAGCTTGAATTGAAAAAAATCAACTTATTGTCTTTATTTTCTCTGACCTCCAGTATTTTTCCATGGACCTCCAGCCAGTCATAAAACTATCTGCTGCTACATACTGAGAAGGAGTCCGTGGTTTTCACCTGACTGGCAAAGGGGTCCATGGAACAAAAAAAAATTAAGAACCCCGGTCTTAGAGGGAAAGCTTTTAGGTTTTCATTATTGAGTATGAGTTAGCTGTGGCTATTTCATATAAGCCCTTTGTTGTGTTGAGGAAGTTTCCTTCTATTCCTTGTTTTCTAAGTGTTTTATCAAGTATGGGTACTAAGTTTTGTCATATGTCTTTTCTGGTCTGCCTCAATTCTATTAATGTGGCATATTACAATAATTTTGTTATGTTGAACCACCCTTGCATACCTGGGATAAATCTTACTTTACTGTGGTGTGTGTGCGTGTGTGTGTGTGTGTGTGTATTTCAGTTACCAGGGGACAGGGATTGTACCTGGGACCTTGTATGTGGAAAGTCAGCACTCAACCTCTGAGCCACATCGGCTTCCTTGAGTTGATTTTTTTCATTTGTTTTTTCAGGAGGCACTGGGAACTGAACCTGAGACCGCCCATGTGGGAGGTGGGCACTCAACTACTTGAGCCACATCCGTTCCGCTGTATAATTCTTTTGATGTGCTGTTGGATTAGGTTTGCTACTATTTTGTTGAGCATTTTTGCATCTATGTTCACAAATGAATATTGGTCTGTAATTTTCTTTTCTTGTGACATTTTTAGCTGGCTTTGTTATTAGGGTGATACTGGCCTCACAGAATGAGTTTGGAAGTATTTGCTTATCTTCAATTTTTTGGAAGAGTTTGAGCAGGATTGGTGTTAATTTTTTTGGTAAAATTCACCAGTGAGGCCATCCGGTCCTGGGCTTTCTTGTGTTGGGAGGTTTTTTTTAAAATTACTGATTCATTCTCTTGTTATTGGTCTGTTGAGATCTATTTCTTCTTGATTGAGTAGGTTGTTTCTAGGAATTTGTTCCTTTTATCTAACTTATCTAATTTGTTGGTATACAGTTGTTCGTAGTATCATCTTATAATCCTTTTTATTCTGGTGGGGTTAGTAGGAATGTCCATCTTTCATTTCTGATATTAGCTATTTTCGTCCTCTCTTTTTCTTTGTCAGGCTCCCTAAGGGTTTGTTGATTTTACGGATCTTTTCAAAGAACTAACTTTGATTTTGTTG